>JBAGKK010510410.1:0-33279 GCA_037177015.1 Euceroptres primus | reverse complement strand
CCTTCAACTGGGCAACATTCGATTCACTGTAATCCATTTTTCTGATTTTTCTTTATAATTAGATCACCAGACACTAATACTTCTACGCTCTTGTCACTTCCAACCAATTTTAAACAATGTAATTGCACACCCATACCCTAGCACATGCACACAAGGCATATCTCCATACGCACTACTGCCCTCTACGCTGAGCTTGACAAATCGCCGTCCCCATATGGAAAGTGGCGACAACTGATAAGAGAGATGCAAGTTGCCAAACCCAAGACACGAGGAGCACATGGATAATTCAACCGCCGGAACTCACCAGGGAAGAATGGAAAGAGGAGAGGGAACAGAGGGAAGAAAGATTTGAAAGCACGCATCGAAGGTGAGTGAAACTATTTGAAGATGGACCAAGAGAGAGGGGGCATTGCAGGTAACTAGGATCGAGGAAACTATTTGGCGATGGAACGAGACAGAGGGGGCAATGGAGGTAACTGTGGTATGTAGTGGTATTAGAAGTGTGATTATATAATGTTAGTGCGAGTATATAATGTAGTGTGATTAGGATAAAGGCTGGATGCTTGTTTTTTGAGTTTTGATACGATTATAATACGGCGATTTAAAGTGAGGACAACGTTTAAAAACGAAGACTGGAATGAAGACGTTAAGAGTTAGGGTGAGGTGAGAGAGCGGATGAGAATTGCACAAGAAGGGGTGGAAGCGAGGATAAGAAAGGAAGGAAAGTAAATGTGAGAGAGGAGGCGAGGAATAAGTGAGAGATGTAATGTACGGGGAATGAAGGGTGTCGATGAATTTAGACGCGGGGGATGTTTATGTTTTGTATGCGGTCTCCTAAAATTTTTGCTCTGTAAAATGCTACAAAATTTGATGCATGCTACGATGATTTTGTAAGGCGGCTTGCCAGCGCTGAAAAGGGTAACAAAAGAGAGGTAGAAAGGAGATATTTTGGTTTAGACAAGAGGGGTAGTAGTGCAATATAGGTTGTAGGTGGAATTGGTTATCGCTGTGAAGTAGGTAAGGGTTAGGGCTTCCGTTTCCTGCTGCATCGGAATTGTTTGAAGGGGTAATATAAGATAGACTAGAGAAGTACGAAAATGGAGACAATTTTTATGTATTGGAGATGTAACGTTGTATTGGCTGCAGAATACTCCAAAACCCGTAAAAGGGAGGAGTATAATAAAGATATATAAGTTTTAAAATTAAATTTAGTTTTGTAATTAAATATAGTTTTAATGTAATTAACTTATTAATTTATTATATAATTAATTTAATTTTGTAACTCTAAAGTCTAAGAGATTGTAGAATATTATCCAATGTTACGGACCAATCTACAAGATTCCATAAACTTCTAACTAAACTACTAAAAATACGTTCTGAAATTCTCTCACCTCCGAGCAGTTCCTTATTAATTTCCTCTAGACTCGGCAAGGTCAGAATCCTCACAGAGATATCCGTCCACAATCCAACAGCAGCAATCTGCGCCTCAGGATTTCCATCCAAAGGCGACAGATCCAAACAAGCAACTTCATGCTGCAGTGTCACAAATCCCTTCGGCACAATTTGCCCCGAGTGTATCTCCAAATAAAAAAGGTCATTCCCCGTCGCACAGAGAACCTGAATCCCATTGCAAGCAACAACGCTAATCGTCCTCTTATTATTCGGTTCCCACTCCGAGATAACAGACTTCGTCTCATTAGAAATAAGTCTCGCAGAAGTTGGTGTAACCTGAATAATCACATCGTTCGTGATATTCCCCGTGTGGAAAGTCTGCTCATCCGACACGAAACCAGGAATATCCGTCTCTTCCACTTCCTCTCCATTCAGCATCAGAACTCTCGTCTGTCCCACGAACGACAGAACCAACGTGTTATCAAAACTCCCACCATTTACTTTCAACGCCCACATTCCCTTGATTCCCGGAAGGTCGATACTCGCGTGTTCCTGGATCCCAATCCCGTTCCTGATGATCCTCAAGGATCCTTCTTTGAAAGCCCCGGAGCACGTGACCATCTGCCCCTGTCCCTGTCTCTCCAAATCCACAACCGCCATATCAACAATAGGAGCCAAATTTGTAAAAGTCTCCATCGGGACGCAATAGGATCCGTTCTCATCCGCCTTCGTGATCAGTTTGATCAGCTGCGAATCCCCGAATCGACTCCCGATGAAGATCACTCCATTATCAAGGTAAGTTATACACTCCGGGATGCTGACTTCTCCTAAGAGTTCGACCTTCAAGTCTTTTATGGTCATCGTTCCGTCGGATTTGGTCTCCTGCTCCAGGAAAAGCATGAACAAGTGGCCGGCCATGTCTCCCAGGAGATAGCGCAATCCCTGTTGATCGATCTTCGCATAACAGGTGATCGTACTCTGCTTGATGATTGGAGGAACCACGGCCACGTATGTGGAGCCATCATGGTAAAGGATGCTTTCCTGGCCGATGATAATTGCCCCGCAGATGGGCGAAGGGACGGGAATGACCATCATCGCCTCGCGTTCGACGTTATCCTGTCGCCAGGGAATCTTGACGAATTCCTTGTCTCGCAGGGAGATTTCGTGGGTCTTTACGTGACGACCGTTGATGTCCTGATGAATGAGAATAAGTGTCGGGTTCGCACAGCCGTGTAGGAAGTTTATATCTTGCACCTGCTGTTCGTCCATTCGGATAGAGGAAGCTTTGAGCTCTGGGTTGTCCTTATCCAAAGGAATGATTTTAAAAAGACCGTCGTAGAGACGCAAGCCAATCACGCGGGCTTTTGGATCGATCACTGCTTTGATTCCAGTTTCGGAGGCTTTGCCAATTCTGTCGGCCACGTTGCCGTGTGCTTTTGTTATTATCTCGATGTCCTCACCTTCGCCGATGCATTCCAGGATCATGGCATTGTAGCGTGTCGTGAGGAGGAAGAGGAGATCTTTTTTCTCGTGCTAGAATTAATTTTTTGGATTTATTTGTTAGGTTATAATTACACTCATCGCGCGCAATAAGGTCGTCCGTATTAGGGCCGGCTTCAAGGTTCTTCACGCTTGACTGCTTCTGTCTTCCTCCTGAGTGTCCCTCACTGAAGGTCATCGCTCGAACAGTCAGGGCCGCCAGAAGTTTACATCGCGACTCTGTGCGCATTTACGTACGTTCAGAGACTATATACGCGGTCCTGAGTGTTGAGATAAGAGTGCTCGCTAGTCGCTTTAAATCCGGTTCAAACTGGATTTTAATCGTACCCATTATAGTGCCGTCTATCCCCGAGGCCGGCCTTATTACGAGCGATGAGTGTATAAGGTTAGGGTATTTAAATTCAGTGTTTGTAGAGGGAAGGACAATTTGCAGGTTGAATCCCGCGCTGTTAGTTTTTCAAAATTATGACGTCGGTAGTTGGTAACGTAACTTCAAAAACAAATAGATATGGAGCATTCTAGAAATTTAGAGACGTTAGGTGAGATTGTAGATAGATATGAAAGAGTGCAGAAGATTCAAGAGGATTTTGGAATAATTTGAATTATTGTAGAGAATTTTAATAGATTCTAGGAAATTTTTGGAGATATTAGAAGATTTTAGAAGAGACTGAACGGATATCAAAGAATCTAGAATATACTGGAACTTCTGAAAGATTCTAAACGGATATCAAAGAATCTAAAATATCCTGGAAGGTTCTGGATGTTCTGAGAAAATTGGCGTTGATTAATGATGATTCTAGAGGATTTTAGAAGACTATGGAGGATTCTCGAAGAGTTTAAAAGATTCTAGAACGAGGGGTTACCCAACACTGAATTCAGGTGTATATGTTCAAAAATCTTTTGAATTCATCTTGTATTCTTTGAATTCTTTTGTATTCTTGAATTCTTTTGTATTCTTGAATTCTTTTGTATTATTGAATTCATCTTGAATTATTTGAATCCACCGCGTATTCCTTTGAATTCTTTGAATTCATCTTGTATTCTTTAAATTCATCTTGCATTCTTTGAATACGTCTAGAATTCGTTAAATTGTTCTTTTGAATCACCTTGTATCTTGACTTGTTTGAATTCATCTTGTATTATTTTACTTATTATTTTGAATTCATCTTGCATTCTATCCACTATTCTTTTGCATTTACCCGGCATTCTTTGAATTCACCTTGAAATCTTCGAATTCTTTGAATTATTCTTTTGAATTCATTTTGCATTCTTTGAATTATTCTTTCGAATTCATCTTGAATTATTCTTTCGAATTCATCTTGAATTATTTTAATTCACCTTATATTCTTATTTTGAATTTACTTTAAAATCTTAGAATTCTTTTGAATTCATCTTGTATTCTTTGAAATATAGTTGAATTCTTCGAATTATCCTTTTGAATTCACCTTGAGTTCTTTGAATTATTCTTTTCAATCTATTTTGCATTCTTTGACTTATTCTTTTGAATTCATCTTATAATCTTTTGAAATCACCTTGAATTATTTTAATTCACCTTGTATTCTTATTTTAAATTCCTTGAGTTCTTTGGAATTTACCTCGCATTCTTTGAATTAACCTTAAAATCTTAGAATTCTTTTGAATACACCTTGAATTCTTTGAATTATTCTTTTGAGTTCATCTTGTATTCTTTTCATTATTCTTTTGAATTTACCCTGCATTCTTTGAATTTACTTTGAATTCTTCGAATTCTTTTAAATTCATCTTGTTTTCTTTAATTTATTCTTGAATTCTTTAATTTATTCTTTTGAATTCATCTTGCATTCTTTGAATTATTTTTTTGATATCATCTTGAATTATTTCAATTCTTTTGAATTCTCTTTTTATTCTTTAAATTTTTTAAAATTCTTTGAATTATTCTTTTGAATTGAATTCTTTGAATTATTCTTTTGAACTGAATTCTTTGAATTATTCTTTTGAATTCACCTTGTATTATTTCCATTATTCTTTTAAATTTACCCTGCATTCTTTGAATTCACCTTAAAATCTTTGAATCTTGTATTCGTTGAATTATTCTTGAATTCTTTGATTTATTCTTTTGAATTCACCTTGAATTCTTTCAATTATTCTTTAGAAATCATCCTGCATTCTTTGAATTCTCCTTGAAATCTTCGAACTCTTTTAAATTCTTCCTTGCATTATTTGAATTCGACTTAAATTCTTTGAATTATTCTTTTGAATACATTTTACATTCTTTGAATTATTCTTTTGAATTCATCTTGCTTTTTTAAAATTATACTTTGGAATTCATCTTGAATTATTTCAATTCTTTTGAATTCTTCTTGTATTATTTGAAATCTTTTAAGTTCTTTGAATTCATCTTGTACTCTTTGAATTCTTTTGAATTTATCTTGTATACTTTCAATTATTCTTGAATTCTTCGAATTATTCTTTTAAATTTATCTTGCATTTTTTAAATTATTCTTTTGAATTCATCTTGATTTATTGCAATTCTTTTAAATTCCCCTTGTATTACTTGAAATCTTTTAAGTTCTTTGAATTCATCTTGAACTCTTTGAATTCTTTTGAATTCTCCTTATATTATTTGAATTCTGTTAAGTTCTTTGAATTTATCTTGTACTCTTCGAATTCTTTTGAATTCATCTTGTATTCTTTATTATTCTAGAATTCTTTGAATTATTCTTTTGAATTCATCTTGAATTATTTCAATTCTTTTGAATTCTCCTTGAATTATTTGGAATCTTTTAAGTTCTTTAAATTCATCTTGTATTCTTTAAATTATTCTTGAATTCTTTGAATTATTCTTTTGACTTCATCTTGAATTATTTCAATTCTTTTGAATTCTCCTTATATTATTTGAATGCTTTTAAATTATTTGAGTTCATCTTGTACTCTTTGAACTCTTTTGAATACATCTTATATTCTTTTTTTTTGAATTCTTGGAATTATTCTTTTGAATTCACCTTGAATTCTTTGAATTATTCTTTTGAATTCATCTTGCATTCTTTGAATTATTCTTTTGAATTCATCTGGTATTCTTTGAATTATTCTTTTGAATTTACCTTGAATTATTTTAATTTACCCTGTATTCTTATTTCGGATTCTTTGAGTTCTTTGGAATTTACCTTGCATTCTTTGAATTAACCTTAAAATCTTAGAATTCTTTTGAATTCATCTTGTATTCTTTACTTTATTCTTTTAAATTTACACTACATTCTTTGAATTCACCTTGAAATCTTCGAATCTTTAAATCTTGTATTCTGTGAATTATTCTTTTGAATTCTCCTTATATTATTTGAATTCTTTTAAGTTCTTTGAATTCATCTTGTACTCTTTGAATTCTTTTGAATTCATCTTGAATTATTTCAATTCTTTTGAACTCTCCTTGTATTATTTGAATGCTTTTAAATTCTTTGAATTTATCTTGTACTCTTTGAATTCTTTTGAATTCATCTTACAATCTTTGAATTATTCTTTTGAATTTATCTTGAATTATTTCAGTTCCTCTGAATTCTTCTTGTATTATTGAATTCTTTTAAATTCTTTGAATTAATTTTGTACTCTTTGAATTCTTTCGAATTCATCTTCTACTCTTTAAATTCGTTTGAATTCACCTTTTACTCTTTGAATTCTTTTGAATTAATCTTATACTCTTTTAAATTTACCTTGAATTATTTTAATTCGGCGTTTATTCTTATTTTAAATTTTTTAAGTTCTTTTGAATTTATCTTGCATTCTTCGAATTAATCTTAAAATCTTTGAATTCTTTTGAATTCTTCTTACATTCTTTTCATTTTATTTCAGTTTTATTTACGCTTTATTGTGATGTGATTATTATTTATTTACTTACTTTATTATTAATTTATTATTAAATTATGATTATTATTATTTACCCACATGCTTTTTTTGTTAAATGGACTTGTTAAATTTCTAAAATTCGAGTTATTCTTTTGAATTCACCTTGTATTTTTATTTTGGATTCTTTCGAATTCTTTCAAATTCTTTGAATTCTTTCAATTCAATTCTTTGAATTTTCTCGAATTCTTTCAAATTCTTTGAATTCTTTCAATTTCCTTGAATTTTTTCAAATTCCTTGAATTCTTTCAAATTCCTTGAATTCTATCAAATTCCTTGAATTCTATCAAACTCCTTGAATTCTTTCAAATTCCTTGAATTCTTTCAAATTCTCTGAATTCTTGAATTCAGGTGTACATCAAAATTACCAGTGATTAACCCCTCGTTCTAGAAAGTTCTAGAAGAAACCAGAACATGCTAAAGGATTCCAGAAATTTCAGGAATAGTCTAGAAAATTTTGGAGAATTTTAACAGATTTTTGAGGATTTTTTAAAAAGATTTTATAAGACGCTAAAAAAATGTAGAATAATCTAGAGGATTCCAGATAATTCTTGAAAGGTGTAAAATATTTTAGTACAATTTTAGCAGATTTAAAGGAATTTTTTTAAAATTCTTAAGATTTTAGAAATTCTTAGATTCTAGAAAACTCTTATAGAATTTGAATGCGTAAGGAAGATTCTTCAAAAATTTAGAATGTCCTGGAAAATTTCAGAATGTCCAAAAAAATTCTGCAGGATTTTAAAAGATTCTAGAAGAGTCGAGAAAATTTTCTAAAACTTTAACAGATTTTCAGCGATTTTTAGAATATTTTAGAAGCTTCTAGAGATTCTAAATAATTCTAGAAGAATTTAGAAGAGTTCTAGAGGTTTCGAAGTAATTCTCGAGAATTCTGAAAAATTCCCACTATGTTGAATCAAATTATAAATAATTCTAGAAAATTCTCAAAAATTCGAGGGTATTCCACAAAATTCGAGGGTATTCCAAAAAATTCGAGGGTACTCCAAAAAATTCGAGGGTATTCCAAAAAATTCGAGGATATTCCGCAAAATTCAAGGGTATTCCACAAAATTCCAGAATCTTCCAAGGTTTTACAGAATATTCCGGATTCTCCACGAACATTTCAGAATATTTTAATCCAAAAAATTCAAAAACATTTCAAAATATTCTCGAATCATTCAGAATATTCTTTAAAAGTAAAGAACGTTCCAGAATTTACAGAGAATTTTAAAAATACAAGAATACCCGAAGAAATCGGATACAGAAAATTCTAGAACTTTTTGTTTCTAAAGTTTTGCGTAAATTTTGGAATTTTCACTTTCCTAGAATATTCTGGAATGTTCTAAACTTTTCTGGAATATTCTAAACTTTTCTGGAATATCTATTTGGAACCCACTTCACTCTTATTTTTAGGTTTTGTGAAAATTGTCGAATGCTTTACAATCTAGAATATTTATGTGGAATATTTTGTAGAATATTCTGAAATGTTCTAAAATGTTACGTTTCTATGTAGTGACGTCATGATTTTGACAAAATTGTGGCGCGAAATTTAAATTTCACAATTTTGCACTTTAAAACTCGCTTGAAAAAGACGATGTTTTTTTTAAAATAAATGTAGAAGAAAAAAAATAGATAGCTTAAAAATAAAGTGAAATTAATATTGAAAGTGGTTGGATTTTACGAACCGGTGGTCTGAAAAATTTGACGACTGCAATTTTCCCGTAAATTCCGACTTCTTTCAGTGGCCTCAATCCTTCGGGCGTAACGAGATAAATCTCGAGGCGCATATTCTTTGCGAGGATTAAGTTCAAGTCCGTGGAGGATGTGAAATTACCTTTATAGAGAAAATAAGTCCGCTTTTATTTTTTTAAATCAAATAATCAGGCATTTGTAAATTGGGACCAACGTAAAATAGAAAAACGTTTTGTCTCCTTTTTGTTACAATTTCTGTTTGCCAATAAAATCAATAAGATAAAAAATTCAGCAAACTAGCATTTTTACAAAATTAAAAAGAATTCAACCTTTAAAAAACGTGAGTTTTTATCAATTTTATTAATTTAAAATCTAGAATTCTATTTCGAAATTCTATTACTAATTCTTAATTTAAAGATCGAGGATATTGTTACAGAATTTTCCGTACAACTAACGTACAGCACAAAAGGGGGCAGGCTATTCTTACGGAAAATTCTGTACAAATATTCTTACGGAAAATTCGGTACCACCATTCTTACGGTAAATTCCGTACAAATATTCTTATGGAAAATTTGGTACAAACATTCTTACGGAAAATTCGGTACAAATATTCTTATGGAAAATTCAATACAAACATTCTTACGAAAAATTCGGTACAAACATTCTTACGGAAAATTCGGTGCAAACGTTCTTACCGAAAATTCGGTACAAATATTCTTACGGAAAATTCGGTACAGACATTCTTACGGAAAATTCGGCACAGATATTCTCACGGAAAATTCGGTACAAACATTATTAAAAATTCGGTACAAGCATTCTTACGGAAAATTCGGTACAAACATTCTTACGGGAAATTCCGTACAAATATTCTTACGGAAAATTCGGTACAAACATTCTTACGGAAAATTCGGTACAAACATTCTTACGAAAAATTCGGTACAAACATTCTTACGGAAAATTCGGCACAGATATTCTCACGGAAAATTCGGTACAAACATTATTACGGAAAATTCGGTACAAATATTCTTACGGGAAATATGGTACAAATAATCTTCCGGAAAATTCCATATACACATTCTTACGGAAAATTTCGTACAAATATTCTTACGGAAACACGGTACAAACATTCTCGCGGAAAATTCGGTACAAACATTCTTACGGAAAATTCGGTACAATCTTACGGAAAATTCGGTACAAATATCCTTACGAAAAATTCGGTACAAATATTCTTACGGAAAATTCCGTACACATATTCTTACGGAAAATTCCGTAAAAATATTCTTACGGAAAATTCCGTAAAAATATGCTTACGGAAAATTCGGTACAAATCTCCTTACGGAAAATTCGGTACAAATCTTCTTACGGGAAATTCCGTTTCAGAATTTTAGATTTTAAAAAATAAAAGGTTAAAGAAGGGATTTAAATAATTTTCCCTGAAATATAAAAATTAAAAAATTTGTTTTTATTAACTTTCGGAACAAAACTAGCAATATTTTTCTAGGAACTTGAAATAGCCCAAAAAATCTTTCAAAAACTTCAGAATCCAAAATATGAACCTAAAACAATTTGGGGCAATTTTCATTTTTACGAAAGCTTTTCAAGTTCCATTCAAATCGTAAATTAAACCCAACAATTAGAAAAACTATTTTCTTTAAAATCTAATCGAAATGGATCAAAAAATGATATTAATGCATAAATAAATTAATCATTTATTACATAAATCCCATAAATGATAAATTTCGTTGTGAAAATTCACACGTTGACAAGAAATTTTTCAAGACCTTCGAGAGAAATTCGGTTACAAAAAATCGGAAAAATCTCTCAAAAAGCAAAACAGGGTTAAAAGGATAAATTTTGATTATGAAAAAAACGTTCGTAATCGTGAGGACATTGCGGACGAAGACATTTTGCGTCCTTGGGACTTTTTGTTTACGATTCAAACATAACCTATATCCGGAAAATTCGGGAAAATCAGAAGAAAAAACGAGGAGCCAGGAAAGATAAATTGATTTTTTGTTACGTTACCCGTCACACAAGCGGTGACAGCCGTTGGTTTGTGTGCAGTTACGACGTAATGATGTGCCATTGCTTTCATTTTTTAAAATCCTTTGTACGAAAAAAGCAAAATTCACGTCCACTATTTTTAACTTTCTTAACCTTCTTAATGCTCAGCGATTTTTTTGAGGTTAGGTTTCTCGAGGACGCCGAAAAGATTTTCTCACCAGATGTCACACTTTGGCGGGCTTTTTCAAATTTTATTCATGTAACTTAAAAATTAAAAATAATACCAAGTCAAAACTGTTTAAAACTTGTTTAATCGAGTTTTTATTCAAAAGGCTTAGAATTAATACGTCATTTAGTCATATTTCGTCTTTTATTTCGAAAATTTGGCAAAATCGAAATTCCAGTTGGCGCTGCGATCGACATCGCAAACATAACCTAAAAATAAAAGTAAATAACATGATTTTCACGGAAATTTTGAGAGTTTTTTGACTTTTTATCGCGATTTCACTCTGGAATTAAGTAAAGTGGAACGTTCTTTGAAACTTGAGTTTTCCAGGTCGGAGTGAAATCGATGAAAATTATTTCGAAAATAAAGGAAGGTAAGTTTTTTTGGACCTAAAATTTATCTGGTGCAGAATTTTTATCAAAACAGCCAGAAAAGTATGATTAAAATATTTTGGAGTATTTCTTAATGATGGACTTTCTAATGTGAAAATTTTTCTGATTTTATGTGTTTTTATGGTTTTTGTGTATATAACAAAGTTAACCTCATTTATTGACAAATTGTCAAAAAAGTAGTTTTTATCGTTTTTTTTATCGTATTATATCCGCAACTTGGTGAATTTAAAAACAGATTTTTATTAATAATTCTTGTTATTAATAGAGTCTAAATATAAAATTGATATGTCTGTATCATTTTTATCTCGAAAGTTTCGAAATGTGGTGAAACGTCAGTTTGCTATTTATAGATTTATTGACACAATGAGCATAAAATGGAGCATGTTAGCGATGTAAATAGAGAAAAAAAAAACCTTCATTTTATTCAAAAATAGTAACTCAATGAGAATCGAGATATTTGTTAAAAATGCATAATTCGTTTATTAAGTTAACATAACCTCACTTTTTTGCAATCTGCATTTTATGGATTTTTATTATCTATTTTTTCGATTTTGACTCTGCAAATTATTCTCAAGATTATTTGCTATTATTTACTTTAAATTTTCACTATTTATTATTTGCAATAATTATAAGTAAAATATTCTTGATTTTAAAATGTTTTTTATAAATTATTAATTTAATTTTAATTACCCTATTATTATAATTAATTTATTAATTTATTAATAATACTTACTATTAATATAAACATAATTTAATTAAAATTAATCTTTAAAAAGTATTAATTATAAATAAGTAATAGAAATAATAAAAAAAATATAAAATTCTTTAATATATTTTAAATCCACATTAAAATCATTTTTTTCTCAATCTGTGTATTTTGGTTTTAGACAATATTGAATATATGAAATATAAATTAAGGGACGTGTGTAATTTACCGAAAGTGCAAGTAATCGAACCAGCATTTCACCGACAATTTTTTTATCGAATCCCCAAATTTTCGAATTTTCAGATTCCGAATTTGCATCTTACCGAATTAGTAAAATAAAAATTCGGGAATTTGCAATTCGGTAAGATGCAAATTCGAGAATCTGAAAATTCTGTAAGCTGAAACTTCTGTACAAAAAAATTCAGGAATATGAAAATTCATTAATATGCAAATTCGGTAAATTGAAAATTCGGGAATCTGAAAATTCCGTAAGATGCAAATTTGGTAAAGTGAAAATGAATAAATAAATTCGAGAATCTAAAAATTCGGTAAACTGAAAATTCGGTAAAATAAATATTCTAAAATATGCAAATTCGATAAGATAAAAATTCGAGAATATGAAAAGTCGGTAAGATAAAAATTCGGGAATCGGAAAATTCTGTAAGATGAAAATTTGGTAAAATAAAAATTCAGGAATATGAAAATTCGGTAAAATTAAAATTCGTTAATATGCAAATTCGGTACATTGACAATTCGGGAATCTGAAAATTCGGTAAGATGCAAATTCGGTAAAATAAAAATTCGGAAATATGCAAATTCGGTAAGTTAAAAATTCGGGAATCTGAAAATTCGGTAAAATAAAAATTCGGGAATATACAAATTCGGTAAGATGAAAATTCGGCAATCTGTAAATTCGGTAAGATTCAAATTCGGTAAAAAAAAATTCGAGAATCTGAAAATTCTGTAAGAAGAAAATTCGGTAAAATAAAAATTCAGGAATATGAAAATTCGGTAAAATGAAAATTCGTTAATATGCAAATTCGGTAAATTGAAAATTCGGTAAACTAAAAATTCGGGAATATGAAAATTCGGTAAGATGCAAATTCGATAAAATAAAAACTCGAGAATCTGAAAATTCTGTAAGATTAAAATTCGGTAAAGTAATATTTCAAGAAAATGAAAATTCGGTAAAATGAAAATTCGTTAATATGCAAATTTTGTAAATTGAAAATGCGAGAATCTGAAAATCTCGTTGGATGCGACTTTGGTAATCTGAAAATAAATAAATAAATTCGGGAATCTGAAAATTCGGTAAGATGCAAATTCGGTAAACTAAAAATCTATAAATAAATTTGGGAATCTGAAAATTCGGTAAATAAAAATTCGAGAATCTGAAAATTCTGTAAGATGAAAATTCTGTAAAATAAAATTTCAGGAATATGAAAATTCGGAAAAATGAAAATTCCTTAATATGCAATTTCGGTAAATTGAAAATTCGGAAGTCTGAAAATTCGGTAAGTTGCAAATTCGGTAAACTGAAAATATATAAATAAATTCGGGAATCTGAAAATTTAGTAAGATTAAAATTCGTTGAGATGCAAATTCGCTAAAACAGAAATTCGAGAATGTGAAAATTTTGTAAGATGAAAATTCGGTAAAATAAAAATTCAGGAATATGAAAATGCGTTAATATGCGAATTAGGTAAATTGAAAACTTGGGAATCTAAAAAAGTTATTAAAAGTCGGTAAGATAAAAATTCGGGAATCTGAAAATTCTGTAAGATGAAAATTCGATAAAATAAAAATTCAAGAATATGAAAATTCGGTAAAATGAAAATTTGTCAATGTGCAAATTCGGTAAATTGAAAATTCGTGAATCTGAAAACTCCGTTAGATGCGAATTTTGTAAACTGCAAATAAATAAAAAAATTCGAGAATCTGAAAATTCGGTAAGATGAAAATCCGGTAAAATAAAAATTCGGGAATATGCATATTCAGTAAGATAAAAATTCGGAAATTTAAAAATTCTTTAAGATGCAAATTCGGTAAAATAAAAATTCGGGAATCGGAAAATTCGAGACGATGCAAATTCGGTAAAATAAAAATTCGAGAATCTGAAAATATTGTAAGATGAAAATTCGGTAAAATAAAAATTCAGGAATATGATAATTCGGTAAAATGAAAATTGGTTAATATGCAAATTCGGTAAATTGAAAACTCGGGAATCTAAAAATTCCGTTATATGGGAATTTGGTAAACTGAAAATAAATAAATTCGAGAATCTGAAAATTCTGTAAGATGCAAATTCGGTAAAATAAAAATTCGGAAATATGCAAATTCGATAAGATAAAAATTCGAGAATGTGGAAAGGCGGTAAGATAAAAATTCGGGAATCGGAAAATTCTGTTAGATGAAAATTTGGTAAAATAAAAATTCAGGAATATGAAAATTCGGTTAAATGAAAATTCGTTAATGTGCAAATTCGGTAAATTAAAAATTCAGGAATCTGAAAATTCTGTTAGATGTGAATTTGGTAAACTGAAAATAGATAAATAAATTCGGGAATCTGAAAATTCGGTAAGATGCAAATTCGGTAAAATAAAAATTTGGGAATATGCAAATTCGATAAGATAACAATTCGAGAATATGAAAAGTCGGTAAGATAAAAATTCGGGAATCTGAAAATTCGGGAAGATGCGAATTCGGGAAAATAAAAATTCGAGAATCTGAAAATTCTGTAAGATGAAAATTCGGTAAAATAAAAGTTCAGGAATATGAAAATTCGGTAAAATGATCATTTTTTAATATGCAAATTCGGTAAATTGAAAATTCGGGAATCTAGAAATTCCGTTAGATGGGAATTTGGTAAACTGAAAATAAATAAATTCGGGAATCTGAAAATTCGGTAAAATAAAAATTCGGTAAAATAAAAATTCGGGAATATGCAACTTCGGTAAGATAAAAATTCGGGAATATGAAAATTCGGAAATCTGAAAATTCGTTATGGTGCAAATTCGGTAAAATAAAAATTCAAGAGTTTGCAAATTCGATACGATAAAAATTCGAAAATATGAAATTTCGGTAACATAAAAATTCGGGAATCGGAAAATTCGGGACGATGAAAATTCAGGAGTCGGAAAATTCGGTAAAATGTAAATTCGGTAAAATGCAAATTCGGTAAAATGCAAATTCGGTAAAATACAAATTCGGTAAAACGCAAATTCGGTAAAACAAAAGTTCGCGAATCTGAAAATTCGCCAATTTGCGAATTCAGTAAAGAAAATTTCGTTCTAGTCCTGTTTTGGTTACTTGCACTTTCAGTAACTTAATGCGCCACAAATTTTTTTAATAAATTTGAAATCCACATTAGAATTATTTTTTCAATCTGGATTTTGATTTTAGACAATATTGAATGTATAAAATATAAATTAATCGTTCAGGTAATTAAATAAAAAGTTATTTTCTCTTTTCTTAAATGCAGGATGCCGTTCAAATTTTACTTAAAAAAGAGTCGACAATACGACGTCGTCTCAAAAAATCAATACGTAATTTGCGTGGAACTTTTGGACACGACGTCGATAGAATGCACTCTGAGTATTGGAAGCACAGGCCGAGAATGTCTAATAAACGTGACACAACGTCTCGGTCTCGGCCAACCCGAATTTTTTGGCCTCTGTTACGTTTGCAAGGACAGTCCACATTCTTTTCGGTGGTTAAATATGGATAAACCTCTGAAAAGGCAGCTCGAAAAAAAGGCTAAAAACTTCAACATTTATCTGCGAGTCATGCATTATATTGTCGACATTCAGTTTATTCAAGACGATTTTACCAGGTTCGATTTTTCAATCTTCAATATTTAATATTTCCCATAAAAAAAATACGAAGCTAATTTAATTTTTTTAGCTCTTTCCTTCTTGTTTTTTGAACTTACAGAATATTTTGATTCTTTATGATAACTTAGATTTAGTTGGATTCAATTAATTAATTTTAATTTCAAGAAATTGATTTTAATTTCAAGAAATTAATTTTAATTTCAAGAAATTAATTTTAATTTCAAGAAATTGATTTTAATTTCAAGAAATTGATTTTAATTTCAAGAAATTAATTTTTTACGCACAGGTATCATTATTATTTGCAATTGAAAAACGACATTTTGGAAGGAAGAATAACTTGTGATGCGAGACAAGCTTCGCTTTTAGCGAGTTATTCTATGCAAGCCGAATTTGGAAACTATGATGCAGACAGGCACACACCGGATTGCCTTCAGCAAGATATTTTCTTCCCCAAAGTCAGTTTCTTATTCGCCTTTTTTTCTGAAAATCCCCCTTTTCCAAAAAAATTCTCTATTTTCCCTCAAAATTGAAACTGTAAGTTTTATATTTTTTAAAAACAGTTTTAAAGCTACGAAGTATTTTGTAGAAAATTAGATTTATTGATTTAGAAAATTGAATTATTAGAAAATTGATTTATTGAAGGATGAAAGCAACAAGGTTTTTTTTCTTTCAACAGATTCTGACACAGGCAGAACCAAGAGGGCAAGAAAGTCTTCTGAACGATGCGATTTGCCAGTTTAAAAGTTTAACCGGAGTCACGCAATCTGCAGCCGAAGAAATGTATATTATGACTGTAATGCAATTGGAAGGCTACGGTTATGAAACATTTATCGCAAAGGCAAGTAAATTAGGCTCAAAAAGTTTAAGACATTCTTTATTACTTCCATAATGAATTATGGTTCACGTTCTTTTACAATTGTTAAAAACTCCGTCCGCTGCTAATTTTGAGATCAAAA
Organism: Euceroptres primus; assembly: GCA_037177015.1. Taxonomy (NCBI): domain Eukaryota; kingdom Metazoa; phylum Arthropoda; class Insecta; order Hymenoptera; family Figitidae; genus Euceroptres; species Euceroptres primus. The sequence continues at coordinate 16,708 of JBAGKK010510410.1, read as the reverse complement.
AGTTTAAACGAATTTTAAAATTTTTAACTAATTTTTTTTTAACTTTTAATTAATTTTTAACTAATTCATTTTGTTATATACTTTTTGGGTACAATTTATTTATTGCAAAACTCATTAGTTTTGCAATAAATAAATTGTACCCAAAAAGTATATAACAAAATGAATTAGTTAAAAAATTATTTTATTTTAATTTTATAATTATAATATTTTAATTTTACAGGACGAAGGGAACAACGAAGTGATTCTTGGAATTTCTATAAATGGAATCATGGTTGGATCTTCCACATCACAATCCGCACAATTTTATAGGTGAGGACTTAAAAATTTCATTTTAAAAATCTAAAATAACAGCGAGAAGTAGAAAAAAACTGTTTAATAAAAAAATAATTGCATTTACTGTTATAGTTTTCAGTAAAATTTTGTTAGTTTTTGTTATTAATATTGAGACCAGAATTGCCTTTTGTTTTGAAGGTGGGATGACATAATCAACGTGATTAGCCACAAAAAAACGTTCAGAATCGAGTGGCAAGTTGAAGGTGAAAATCCGAAGCAATTTACATTTGCAGAGTCACGAGTTGCAAAATATGCCTGGCAATTGTGCATCGCCAAACACACTTTTGCGCAACGGCTAATTGAGCAATTACCGGAGCGTGTTAGTAACGGACATTTTGTAAGTATTTTTTTTACAAAAAAAAAGAATTTTTTATTTTTTCGCGGGTGATTCCAAGCAAAGAGGGGCAAAATCACACTTTTTAAATCCTGTTCCATTTTTTCGGACCTTTTTTTTGAATTGATTGAGGGATTTTGTTCCATTTTTCGCGCGTGATTCCAAGCAAAGGGGGGCAAAATGACACTTTTCCAATCCTGTCACATTCTTTCGTGCCTTTTTTTTAGTTGATTGAGGGATTTTGTCCCATTTTTCGCGCTTGATTCCAAGCAAAAGGGGACAAAATGACACTTTTTTAAAATCCTGTCCCATTCTTTCGAAACTTTTGAGTTGATTGAGGGATTTTGTCTCATTTTTCATGTTTAATTCCAAGCAAAAGAGGGCAAAATGACACTTTTAAAATCCTGCCCCATTTTTTCGGACCTGTTTTTGAGTTGATTGAGGGATTTTGTCCCATTTTTCGCGCGTGATTCCAAGAAAAGGGAGGGGGGAAATGATACTTTTTAAATCCTGTCTCATTTTAAGAAATACAAAATTAATTCAAAGAATACAAGCTGAATTCAAAAGAATAATTCAAAGAATACAAAATGTATTTTAAAAAATTTAAAGAATTCAAGGTAAATTCTAAAGAATAATTCAATAAATACAAGATGAATTCCAAGAATTCCAAGATGGTTCAAAGAATACAAAGTGAATTCTTTGAGTTCAAAGAGAATTCAAAGTTTTCAAAGAATTTAAAGTGAATTCTTTAAATTCAAAGGGAATTCTAAGAATTTAAAGTGAATTCAAAAGAATAAATCAAAGAATAAAAAATGAATTCAGAAGAATAATTCAAAGAATACAAAGTGAATTCAAAAGGATAATTCAAAGAATAAAAAGAATTCAAAGAATAAAAATAATTCAAAAGAATAAATTCCCAAAATCCCTGAAAAAACTATTAAAATTTCAAAAAATTTTCGGAACTTTTCCAGAATCTTTTAAAATCCTGCAAAATTTTCTTGGACGTCCTAAAACTTTCCAGGATATTCTAGATTTTTCCAGACTCTTCCTTACTCAAAAAAATTCTTTAAGAATTTTCTGAAATCTTAGAAATTTCTAAAATCTTTAGAATCTTAAAAAAATTCTTTGAAATCTGCTAAAATTCTACCAAAATATTTTAGACCATTCCAGAATTTTTTGGAATCCTCTGGAATATTCTACATTCTTTCAACGTCTTATAAAATCTTTTTAAAACATCCGCAAAAATCTGTTAACATTCTCCAAAGTTTTCTAGACTATTCCTGAAATTTCTGGAATCCTCTAGAATCTTCTAGAACATTCTAGAAACTTCTAGAACATCTTCAAGAACATTCTAGAACGAGGAATTAACCACTAGTAATTTTTATGCATACCTGAATTCAAGAATTCAAAGAATTTGAAAGAATTCAAAGAATTTGAAAGAATTCAAAGAACTTGAAAGAACTCAAAGAATTTGAAAGAATTCAAAATAAGAATACAAGGTGAATTCAAAAGAATAATTCAAATTTTGGAAATTTAACAAGTCTGTTAAACAAAAAGGGGTGTAGGTAAAGCGTAAATAAAACTGAAATAGAATGAAAAGAATACAAGATATATTCAAAAGAATTCAAAGAATACAAGATGAATTCAAAAAAATTCAAAGTAAGAATACAAGGTCAATTGAAAAAAATACATAATTCAAAGAATACAAGATGAATTCAAAAGAATAATTCAAAGAGTAAAAAATTATTTTAAAAAAATTCAAAGAATTCAAGGTGAATTATAAATAATAATTCAAAGAATACAAGATGAATTTCAAGAATTCAAAGTGAATTCAAAGAATTCAATAGCAGGTGAATTCAAAAGAATAATTCAAAGAATAGAAGATAAATTAAAACAAATGCAAAAGAATCAAAAGAATTCAAAATAAGAATACAAGTTGAATTCAGAGAATAAAATATGAATTCAAAAGAATCCACAGGATTAAAAATAAGAATACAAGGTGAATTCAAAAGAATAATTCCAAGATGACAAGGTGAATTCAAAAGAATAGTTCAAAGAGTACAAAATGATTTTAAAGAAATTCAAAGAATTCAAAGTGAATTCTAAAGAATAATTAAAAAAATACAAGATGAATTCTAACAATTCAAAGTGAATTCAAAGAATTGGATACCAGGTGAATTCAAAAGAATAATTCAAAGACTGCAAAAAAATTTCAAAGAATTCAAGGTGAATTATAGAGAATAATTCAAAGAATACAAGATGAATTCCAAGAATTCAAAGTGTGTTCAAAAAATTTAAAGTGAATTCAAAAGAATAATTTAATGAATAAAAGATGAATTCAAAAGAATAATTCAAAGAGTACAAAATGATTTTAAAGAAATTCAAAGAATGCAAGGTAAATTCTAAAGAATAATTTATAAAATACAAGATGAATTCCAAGAATTCAAAGTGAATTCAAAAAATTGGATAATAGGTGAATTCAAAAGAATAATTCAAAGACTGCAAAAAAATTCAAAGAATTCAAGGTGAATGCTAGAGAATAATTCAAAGAATAAAAAATGAATTCCAAGAATTCAAAGTGTGTTCAAAGAATTTAAAGTGAATTTAAAGTTAATTCAATGAATTGAATACAAGGTGAATTGAAAAGAATAATTCAAAGAATAAAAGATGAATTCAAAAGAATAGTTTAAAGAGTACAAAATGAATTCAAAGAAATTCAAAGAATTCAAGCTGAATTCTAAAGAATAATTCAAAAAATACAAGATGAATTCCAACAATTCAAAGTGAATTCAAAGAATTGGATACCGGGTGAATTCATAAGCATAATTCAAAGAATTCAAGGTGAATGCTAGAGAATAATTCAAAGAATACAAGATGAATTCCAAGAATTCAAAGTGTGTTTAAAGAAATTAGAGTGATTTCAAAGAAATTAAAGTGATTTCAAAGAATTTAAAGTGAATTCAAAGTTAACTCAATGAATTGAATACAATGTGAACTCAAAAGAATAATTCAAAGATGACAAGGTGAGTTCAAAAGAATAATTCAAAGAATACAAGATAAATTCCAAGAATCAAAGAAATCGAAGAATTTAAAGTGAATTCAAAGAATTTAAAGTGAATTCAAAGAATTTAAAGTGAATTCAAAGTTAATTTAATGAATTGAAGACAAGGTGAATTCAAAAGAATAATTTAAAGAATAAAAGATGAATTCAAAAGAATAATTCACAGAGTACAAAATGATTTAAAAGAATTTGAAAGAATTCAAGATAAATTCTAAAGAATAATTCATAATATACAAGATGAATTCCAAGAATTCAAAGTGAATTCAAAGAATTGGATAATAGGTGAATTCAAAATAATAATTCAAAGATTGCAAAAAAAATTCAAAGAATTCAAGATGAATGCTAGAGAATAATTCAAAGAATACAAAATGAATTCCAAGAATACAAAGTGTGTTTAAAGAATTTAAAGTGAATTCAAAGTTAATTCAATGAATTGAATACAAGGTGAATTGAAAAGAATAATTCAAAGAATAAAATATGAATTCAAAAGAATAGTTCAAAGAGTACAAAATGAATTCAAAGAATTCAAGGTGAATTCTAAAGAATAATTCAAAAAATACAAGATGAATTCCAAGAATTCAAAGTGAATTCAAAGAATTGGATACCGGGTGAATTCAAAAGCATAATTCAAAGAATTCAAGGTGAATGCTAGAGAATAATTCAAAGAATACAAGATGAATTCCAAGAATTCAAAGTGTGTTTAAAGAAATTAGAGTGATTTCAAAGAAATTAAAGTGATTTCAAAGAATTTAAAGTGAATTCAAAGTTAACTCAATGAATTGAATACAATGTGAACTCAAAAGAATAATTCAAAGATGACAAGGTGAATTCAAAAGAATAATTCAAAGAATACAAGATGAATTCCCAAAATTTAAAGAATTAGAAATAAGAATAGAAGGTGGATTCAAAAGAATACTTCGTAAATAGAAGATGAATTCAAAAGAATTCAGGAACAAGTGTACATCAGAATTCAGTTGTGATTAACCCCTCAATTGTAATAATTAAGAAAACTTCTAAATTACCCAAATTAAATAGGCTTCTAAATTACCCAAATTAAATAGGCTTTTAAATTACCCAAATTAAATAGGCTTCTAAAAATGTCTTTAGAAAACAAAGAAGAATATTTCTAATCGAAGGAATTTTGAAAATTATTTAAATTATTTAAATTCATACTCGAACGGAATATTTTGCAATAAATCATGAATCACAAGTCTTTAACTTTGAAATCGTCGAAAATTGAAAGTATTCCGTTTTCAGAATCGTAAACAATTTCAAATGCGAAAATTGTGAGTCGAAAGTCCAATTTTAAATCCAATTTCAAATTAAATGTTTTAAAATTTGAAATTTTTAAAATTTAAGAATTTAAAATTTAAAAAATTAAAAATTTTAAAATTTAAAAAATTTAAAATTTTAAAATTTAAATTTTAAAATTTTTAAATAAGTACAAATACAAGTCCTCTAAATTTTGAAGTTGTCGAAAATTCAATTCTCTAAATTTCGAAGGCGTCTGGTATTCAATTATAGAAGTTTTGAAGGTGTCTAGAATATAATCCTTGAAATTTGGAAGGCATCTAAAATTTAAAAACGAAAACTTGGAAAATTTTAAGGAAGTTATTTAGAATGATCCGAAAATTTTAAAAAGTCGAAAATGCAAAGTTATTTAATATTAATATTAATTTCAGAATGACGGAAGATTTTCCAGAATTAATTTAGAATGATCCGAAAATTGGAAAAAAATCGAAAATGAAAAGTTATTTAATATTAATATAAATTTCAGAATGACGGGAAATTTTCCAGAATTAATTTAGAATGAGCCGAAAATTGGAAAAAGTGGATAATGAAAAGTTATTTAATATTAATATTAATTTCAGAATGACGCAAACGAGCAAATAACGTCTCTGCGTTTGGACAATCAACCCGAGAATCACATGCGCTGGACTAGTTACAGCGACTTGTCGACTTCTCCATGTCCGGTTGTTTCTGTTTCTTCAAAAGACACAAGTCACCTGCAGGCACTTCTTCCGCCTTACAGACCAGCGCCTGATTACGATACCGCTATGCAAATGAAGTACAGCAACAGCGCTATTAATTCACAGCCTTATTACGCTAATCGATCCTCAATTATTGGAGCCGATCTCTCTTGTCTGATAAACCAAGTTGCGAATCGCAACAGATACTGATTTTAAGTTTTAAAGAAACTTTCGTCTCAGTTTTTATTGGAGCCAACGATGAAAAATCAAGCGAGGGTCTTAGGCGAACTGAAAGTTTGACTAAAGTCCAACTTTCCATTAAAGTTTTACGAAAGAAAAACTTTCCGTTAAAATTTTGCAAATTAAAGTAAAACTTTAATGGAAGTTTTACAAAAGTTTTAAGTTTTACAAAAGTAAAACTTTTCATTAGAGTTTTACGAACGAAAAACTTCCATTAAAGTTTTACAAAAGAAAAACTTTCCGTTAAAATTTTACAAAAGTAAAACTTTAATGGAAGTTTTACAAAAGTTTTAAGTTTTACAAAAGTGAAACTTTCCATTAAAATTTTACAAAAGTAAAACTTTCCATTAAAGTTTTACAAAAGTAAAACATTCAATTAAAGTTACGAAAAAAACGGAAAACATAAATTGGATATTTTCCGTTCTTTTCCGTAAATTAACGACTCAAATAAATTTTCAAGAGTAGGCAAATGTGCCAAAATGGCCCATAAACCTGTTTTCTTAAATATTCGTTTATTAATTTCCGCAAATAAAAAAAAATTGTTACGGAAACTAAAACCGTAACCGCAATTTTAAAAACCCTTCGATTTTGAAAACTTCCAATAAAAACGTTAATTTTTAAAATATTTAAAAATGAAGAGTTTTCGAATATTAATACGTAAAGAATTATATGCCTTCAGGTTCTAAATCCTTTAAATTTTGAGGACGTTTAAAATTTTAAAGCCTTTAAATTGAAAAACGTTCAAAATTCAAAAGAGTTGAAAATTTAAAAAAAAACGAATATATTATAAAAAATTATAAAAACGAATAATTATACTTTATAAAGTATAATTTATAGACATGATTATATTTCAGAAGCTTTAAAAGTTTTTAAAATTTAAGATTTTTAGATTAGATTTTTAAAGAAAATTTAAAAATCGGATTGCAAAAGTATCAAAAATTATAAGACTACAATTTTGAAAACCTTGAATCGAAAAATGTGTAATGTTTGATATTTTAAAAAGCTTGGAAAGTTTTTAAAATATAAGATTTGTAAATTAGAATTTTGAAATAATTTAAAAATCTGACTTCAAAAATATCTAAAATTATAAGGCTATAATTTTAAAAACCTTGAAACGAAAAGTTTTTAAAAATATTTTTAAAATCTTGAAACGAAAAGCTTTTAAAATTTGAGATTTTAAAAACCTTAAAGCGAAAAGTTTTTAAAATTTGAGTTTTTAAAAGCCTTGGAACGAGAAGTTTTTAAAATTTGATATTTTAAAAACCTCGAAAGGTTTTAAAATTTAAGATTTGTAAATTAGAATTTTGAAAAAATAAAATAAATATCTGATTTCAAAAGTATCCAAAATTATAAGGTTAGAATTTTAAAAACCTCGAAACGAAAAGTTTTTAAAATTTGTTATTTTAAAAACCTCGAAAGGTTTTAAAATTTAAGATTTGTAAATTAGAATTTTGAAAAAATAAAATAAAAATATGATTTCAAAAGTATCCAAAATTATAAGGCTAGAATTTGAAAAACCTTGAAACGAAAAGTTTTTAAAATTTGATATTTTAAAAACTTTGAAAGTTTTTAAAATTTAAGATTTGTAAATTAGAATTTTGAAAAAATAAAATAAATATCTGATTTCAAAAGTATCCAAAATTATAAGGCTTCAATTTTAAAAACCCTTCAATTCTAAAAACTTCAAATAAAAACGTTAATTTTTCAATATTTCAAAATGAAAAGTTTTCAAATATTAAAGCGTAAAAAATTATATGCTTTCAAAATCTGAATCCTTTAAATTTTGAGGACGTTTAAAATTTAAAAGTCGTTAAATTGAAAAACGTTAAAAATTCGAGAGTTGAAAATGTTAAAAAACGAATATTTTATACTTTATAAAGCATAATTTATAAACATGATTATATTTCAGAAACTTTAAAAGTTTTTAAAATTTAAGATGTTTAAATTAGATTTTTAAAGAAAATTCAAAAATCGAATTGTAAAAGTATCAAAAATTATAAGACTACAATTTTGAAAACCTTGAATCGAAAAATGTGTAATGTTTGATATTTTAAAAAGCTTGGAAAGTTTTTAAAATATAAGATTTGTAAATTAGAATTTTGAAATAATTTTAAAATCTGACTTCAAAAGTATCAAAAATTATAAAGCTACAATTTTAAAAACCTAGAATCCAAAAATTTTTCAAATTTGATATTTTAAAAACCTTGAAAAGGTTTTAAAAAATAAGATTTGTAAATTAGAATTTTTAAAAAGATTTAAAAATCTGATTTCAAAAATATTCAAAATTATAAGGCTATAATTTTAAAAACCTTGAAACGAAAAGTTTTTAAAAATATTTTTAAAACCTTGAAACGAAAAGGTTTTTAAATTTGAGATTTTAAAAACCTTAAAACGAAAAGTTTTTAAAATTTGAGTTTTTAAAAGCCTTGGAACGAAAAGTTTTTAAAATTTGAGATTTTAAAATCCTTGAAACGAAAAATTTTTAAAATTTGAGATCTTAAAAGCCTGAAAAGGAAAAGTTTTTAAAATTTGATATTTCAAAAACCTCGAAAGTTTTTAAAATTTAAGATTTGTATATTAGAATTTTGAAAAAATAAAATAAATATCTGATTTCAAAAGTATCCAAAATTATAAGGCTAGAATTTTAAAAACCTTGAAACGAAAAGTTTTTAAAATTTGATATTTTAAAAACCTTGAAAGGTTTTAAAATTTAAGATTTGTAAATTAGAATTTTGAAAAAATAAAATAGAAATCTGATTTCAAAAGTATCCAAAATTATAAGGCTTCAATTTTAAAAACCCTTCAATTCTGAAAACTTCAAATAAAAACGTTAATTTTTCAATATTTCAAAATGAAAAGTTTTCAAATATTAAAGCGTAAAAAATTATGCTTTCAAAATCTGCATCCTTTAAATTTTGAGGACGTTTAAAATTTAAAAGCCGTTAAATTGAAAAACGTTAAAAATTCGAGAGTTGAAAATTTTAAAAAACGAATATTTTATACTTTATAAACTATAATTTATAATTATAATCTCCCGAATTTAAAAATAACTACAAAACTTGAAAAATTAAAAAAATTGTAAATTAATCAATTATTTACTGTATTTATTCTCGAATTTGAAATAATTCGAATAGAAATTTGATTCCTCTGCATTTTGTACAGCATACTTTCATCTTTGGCTCCATAATCATTTAATCATAGCGTTCTGTCTTCAAAACTCTGTTTCGAATGACAAGAGCGTTAGTCACTTCACGACTGAAATCAGAAGCACTCGATTAATTTATTGTGCCTTTGATCTATTTAATTAAAAAAAAATAAATAATCTTTTCACTTGCTAATTATCGCCTGCAACGATAATTTTATACGTAAACGAGATTTTATAATCTAAGCTAATCAAAACTAGTTTCCCTAAACTTTCATCCCTTTTTATGATTTAAATTTTACATTAAATTAAAATACTCGCCTTCGGAAACTTTTTTACCTTTGGTAAAAAATTAATTTCGAAAATTAAAGGAGTTTACGATTTTTAGAATATTTTTATTTTACAAAAAACGTTCAGAATCTATTTATTTGGTCAATTTAATTAATTTCGATTTTTAACAGCTTCATGTGATATTTTTCGGTAATTTTAAATCTCATCTTCGGAATTTTATTCTATTTTTAAGATTAATAATTTAATGTTACTCAATAATATTAATAATTTAATATTAATAATAAAAGTAGGTCACTTTTGTTTTTTTATAGTAAAATGTTTATTAATAATTTGAAACATTTTTAAAATTTGAACCAAAAAAAAATACGATTTGCCAATATTTTGATGAATTTATGTTTCTCGTTAATTATTTAATTTATGTTCGATCTTATCTAGATTACAATGTAAATTGTGTGCTGAAGTTTAATTGATCATTCGCGGCGCGACAACAGAATTTTGTGATGTGTAATATGTATGTGTAATAATAAATTTTTACGCAAGTTGTAACACGTGAAAAATGTATATCGTTGTCTATTAAAAGTTTTTACTGAAAAATGAGTTAATTAATTTATTAACTATAAAGTTAGGGTTTTTAAAACTTTTAATGTTAATTTAAATTTAATATTTTCATTTTTATTTTTATAATTAGTAGCAGTTGGTAGGTAATTATTAATAAATATTTTTTAATATTTTTTTTTCATAGTTGTAAGTTACGACCTTTTGCCAATTTTTTTGGTTTTCATTTATTAGTAGCACTTATCCGCTATACAAAATAATTTTCATAATGTAAATTTTTATCAAGGTCAATTTTCATAAAGAAAATAGCAACTTTAAGGGACCATCTCAGTGTGACATCCGAAAAAATGGTCAGTTTTCCTGATTTTTTTTTCAATGAATAAGATGAATAATCGGTCCGAATTTTTTTTTCATTTATTAGTAGCACTTATCCGCTATTCAAAATAATTTTCATAATGTAAATTTTTATCTTTTTGAATAAACAAAATAATGTTCTAAGAGGCCTCCTTTAAAAAACGTCACTGGATGGTAGACATTCCCGGGGCCGTAAAAATGGTCTGAAACAAAAAATAAAAAGTGATTATTAATCTGTATAAATGTCGCTATTGTGCTATGAAAGATTTTTTTCGATAAAAATTAACAAAATGGCATTTGAAATTTTGATGTAAAATTTCACCAAATTTTCCGGGAGATTTTTGTTTATAAAAAATGGAATTTTTAAAATTAAAAAAAAAGCTTCCATAGGACCATAGATAATGACTTTGAGAATGACGTGTAAAAATTTGAGAATGATAGCTTGAAAACTCTGGTTGTAGGAGTTTCCGTTTTGAAAAAAGGTGTTTCGAAAAAAACGAGTTTAAAGTTTCGAATACGATATTTTGATAATTATGAAATATGAACTTTCGGTCAATCGGCGATGCCAGCTCCATACAATATCCCTTCAGCTTCTTCGAATTGCTCATTTTCAGCAGAAATTTCATCTCTACGAGCTGTTCTGACTTCTTTTGAGTCGAGGAAGCTGCGACGCGTGGTTCGATTTCGCAACCAAACTTTCACATAATATTTTCGAAGACCCATACTTTGAGAATATGCAAGAAAAATCGATTTTTAAAAATTTTTACACTGAGATGGTCCCTTTATAGTTGCTGATTTTGGTTTTCTGTTTTTGAAAATATTTCTCGCCGATTCCTGTAGGAAAATAAATAAAACGGAAAAGTTTTGACGAATGTAAATATATTTTTCAAAATAGTTTGTAACTTATTTTTTTACAAACTGCAGATTGACAATTCATATTTCTATTTATTTATAATTTGCATTACTGTCAGTAATCAGTTTTTTTAGGCACGTCCTGAGTTACTTCAATTCATAAAATTGCGATTGAACAAAAAAATCGTCGGAAGTACAAAATTGTTATCGTAGAAAACTGTAGTAAAATGATAAATACTTTCCCAAAGTAAAGTACAAGCAAATAAATAAAATTACAACTGAATTCAAGACACAAAAAATTAAAAACGAAAAAAACGAAACTTTAGGTTTTTTGGTTGATTTTTCACACTGGAGTGAAAATCGAAAACTGTTGTAATTATTGGAATAATAATTAATTCATTATTATTCGGAGATTCAGGATAACAGAAAAGCTAGGCTTTCGCTTGATTCTTTTTAAATCAAAAGGAACACATCAAGCATCGACTAAAGAACAGTGCAGGAACTTTTCTCACGAAAGGGATTGGATTTCTGGGAAGAAAATCCGACGAGTAAGCAGTCTTCTTGCTCATGTTCGGTGACGTATTTCATGATTTCTTCACATGCTTTGCTAACTGTGATTCGTTTGATCGCAGCTTCTCGACGAAGTTGTTCCGTTACCTGTCTTTGCTGCTGCAAACTCGAAATTACCATGTCCATAATTAGGGCTAAAAACAAAAACTACAATTTTGAATCAAATTAAAATGGAAATTTTATTACAGGTTAATAAAAAGGGACAAAATTAATAAGTTTCTGGTTTTTATAGGTCTATTTAAACTATTTCAGAATGAGGATCGTTAAAAATTTGCGGGGCTTTAATCTGAGATTTAGAAAAACTTAAAACTAGAAATTTTTATAATTTGAGATGTTAATAAACCTTGGAACGAAAAGTTTTTTAAATTAGAGATTTTAAAAACCTTAAATCGAAATTTTTGTAAAATATGAAATTTTAAAAGTCTTGAAACAAAAAGTTTTTAAAATTTGATATTTTAAAAATAATTTTGGATACTTTTGAAATCAGATTTTAAAATTTTTTTCAAACTTCTAATTTACAAATCTTAAATTTTCAAAACTTTCAAGGTTTTTAAAATATCATATTTTAAAATGCTTCAAGGTTTTTAAAATTGTAGCCTTATAATTTTTGATACTTTCGAAACCAGATTTTAAAATTTTTTCCAACATCCTAATTTTTATATTTTAAATTTTAAACACTTAGTTGCAAGGTTTTTAAAATATCAAGTTTTAAAAACTTTTCGTTACAAGGTTTTTAAAATTGTAGCCTTATAATTTTTTATACCTTTTGAACTCAGAATTTTTAATGTTTTTCAAAATTCTCATTTGCAAATCTCAAATTTTAAAAACTTTTCGTTTTTAGGTTTTTAAAATTGTAGCCTTATAATTTTTTATACCTTTGAAATCATATTTTTCAATATTTTTTTCAAAATTCTTACTTACAAATCTTAAATTTTAAAAACTTTCAAGGTTTTTAAAATATCAAATTTTAAAAACTTTTCTTCCCAAGGTTTGTAAAATTGTAGCCTTATAATTTTTGATACTTTCAAAATCAGATTTTAATTTTTTTTTCAAAATTCTAAGTTAAAAATCTTAAATTTTAAAAACTTTCAAAGTTTTTAAAATATCAAATTTTAAATTTAAAATTTGAGATTTTAAAAACCCTGAAATGAAAAGTTTCTAAAATTTTTTATTTTAAGTGTTTATAATTTGAGATTTGAAATTAGGAATTTTGAAAAAAATTACAAATTCTGATTTCAAAAGTATCAAAAATTATAAGGCTACAATTTTAAAAACCTTGAAGAGAAGAGTTTTTAAAATTTGATATTTTAAAAACCTTGAAACGAAGTTTTTAAAATTTGAGATTTTAAAAACCTGTAAACGAAAAGTTTTTAAAATTTTATATTTTAAAAACCTTGAAACGAAGTTTTAAAATTTGAGATTTTAAAAAACCTGAAACGAAAAGTTACTAAAATTCTTTATTTTCACCTTGAAACAAAGTGTTTAAAATTTGAGATTTGAAATTAAGAATTTTGAAAAAATTACAAATTCTGATTTCAAAAGTATAAAAAATTATAGGGCTACAATTTTAAAAACCTTGAAGCGAAGAGTTTTTAAAATTTGACATTTTAAAAACTTTGAAAGTTTTTAAGATTTAAGATTTGTAAATTAGAAGTTTGAAAAAAATTTGAAAATCTGACTTCAAAAGTATCAAAATTTATAAGGCTTCAATTTAAATTTTAACCTTAAAACGAAAAGTTTTTAAAATTTGAGATTTTGAAAATTTTGAAATGAAAAGTTTCTAAAATTTGATATTTTAAAAACTTTGAAAGTTTTTAAAATTTAATATTTGTAAATTAGAATTTTGAAAAAAAAAAGTTTAAAAATCTGACTTCAAAAATATGAAAAATTATAAGGCTATAAATTTAAAAACCTTAAAATGAAAAGTTTGTAAAATTAGAGATTTTAAAAACCTTGGAACGAAAAGTTTTTAAAAATTGATACTGTAAAAATCTTGAATTTTTTGAAATTTATAACTTGTAAATTAGAATTTTGAAAAAAAAATTAAAAATCTGATTTCAAAAGTATCATAAATTATAAGGCTACAATTTTAAAAACTTTAAAACGTAAAGTTTTTTAAATTTGAAATTTTAAAAAACTTGAAACAAAAAGTTTTTAAAATTTGATATTTTAAAAATTTAAAATTTGTTATAATTTAAGATTTGTAAATTAGAATTTTGAAAAAAAAATTAAAATTCTGATTTCAAAAGTATCCAAAAATACTAGGCTACAATTTTAAAAACCTTAAAACAAAAAGTTTTTAAAACTTGATATTTTAAAAACCTTGAAACGAATTTTTTAAAGTTTGAGATTTGAAAATTAGAATTTTGACAAAAATTTAAAAATCTAGTTTCAAAAGTATCAAAAATTACAAGGCTAAAATATTGAAAACCTTGAAGCGAAAATTTTTTAAAATTTAATATTTTAAAAACCTTGAAACGAAGTGTTTAAAATTTGAGCTTTGAAAATTAGAATTTTGAAAAAAAATTTTTAATCTGATTTCAAAAGTTTAAAAAATTATAAGGCTACAATTTAATCTCATATTTTCTAAACTCGAAATCTTCAATTTTTGACAATTTTAAAAATTTAAACAAAAAATAATTTTTCGTTTCAATTTTGAAAATTGTCAAAAATTTAAAATTTCGAGTTTAGAAAATATGAGATTAAAATGTCAAATTTTTTTAAAAATACATTTAAAGGGTTTTAAATTTAAAAATACCGAAAATGGGTTTGAATTAAATCATTAATTGAAATTTATCAATTATGTATTCAAGAAAGCATACAAAACTTTTTTTGAGGTTATGTTAGACTATCGCCCACGAAATATTTATTTTATCAGTTTGTAAAGATTTAAAACATATTAAATTCAGAAATATAAAACTTTACGAATAATTTATTTTTAAAAAACTACAAATATTCTACAAAATTAAACCATGGGTGTGGCTAATATTTCTATTATCCACCGGAAGCAGAAAATCGTAATAGAAATTGTAAGTCTATTTTCGGTATCCTAATTAATTAAGAAATCATTAAAAGAAAATTACCTGTAAATAAACTGAACAATTGTTCCCAAAAATGATTAAATTTTGTATGGCGACTGTTAAATGAGAAACGAGTGAAACTGAAAATAATGACAATGACGTTAATAACAGATGACAGAATGACAGATAAAGAGAAACAAAAATTAGATGGCGCTGCTAAAATAAGATATAAAATAAGGAATATTCGAGAAATGAGATAAAAGATATTCAATCAAGGAATTTTAAATAAAAATAAAACACAATTTGAACTTCTTAAAAAAGTTTCCACAATTTCTGATATATTTTACAGCGCGATAATAAAGTTCCAAAATCCAAAATTAAGGTTATGTTGCAAACATTTCTGGAAACAACTTTTTTGGTTTTTTTTTAATCCACTTTTTTCGCTTATACAAAAGAAATTAAATTAATAATATGCTTATAAAACGGTGCTGATATCCCCAAAAAAGCCGAACTGCATAGAAATATAGTGAAATATGCAGAAAATGGAAAAATGAAGAATTTCCAGAAAAATAGATGGCGCTGAACTCTATTGGATTTGGCGCGAATATTCAAATCTGAATTCAGTTATTTTATGCATATGTATCATACGATTAGAATCAGTTTTCTCAAAACAAAACTAAATTTACGAATTAGAATTTTCAATACTGTATTTTTATCATTTTCTTTTAATTTTAATGAGTAAAAGCACTTGAAAATTGGAAAATCTGAAATCACCGCAAGAGGTCGCATTTAAATTCTAGCGGTGGCGTCGGTTGAGCGACATAATCTAAAACTTCCTTTTCTTTTCTAACCGGTTCACGTCAATTGATGAGGTGTCTTGTTTGTCGCTGAAGCAAGAAATATCGTAAATTTTCCTGTTTTTTCTCATTTTGATGTGTCTGAGCAGACCTACAATTCAAACTTTTCGAAATGTGAACGGCGATAGAGTTGAATTAGAAGTAAAAAACGAAAGAGAAAATAAAGTAACAACTTTCATAGTTCACAGAAACACTTCGTTGCACCTTGGCTTGGAACTTGTAAAATGTAGCTTGTTTCTTGTCGTGTGCTTTTTGGTGAATAATTTAATATTCACTCTGATTTTCGGAGTTTTCTTGGTCTGGAAATATGTTAATTTCGTTACTTCAGTCACCACAGGTTAGTTTTCTTTATTAATTTATCATGAAAAATTCTTCTATCGTTTATATATGTTTATCCTCTTAACGTTTGAAATTTTTAGAATTTAAAATTTACAAGATTTCTGAAATTTTCTTTAAAAAAAAGATTTCTTAAACATACAAGATTTCTTAAAAATTCTTTAAAATCTTCAAAACTTATCTGAAATCCTGTAAAAGTTCTTTAAAATATTCGAGATTATATCGTATTTATTCTATTTTTCCCCTTATTTTCAAAATATCTTTTTAAATTTATTTTCCCTTGAATTAACGTAACGAATTTTATTCCTTTTTGCTTTTTTTCCCCCATTTAATTTAAGAATTTTATTCCTTTCTGCCTTTTTTCCCATTGAATTTAGGAATTCTATTCCTTTTTGCCTTTTTCCTATTTAATTTTATAATTTTATTCCTTTTTGCCTTTTTTCCCATTGAATTTAAGAATTTTATTGCTTTTTGCCTCTTTTCCCATTGAATTTAAGAATTTTATTAATTTCTGCCTTTTTTCCCATTGAATTTAAGAATTTTATTCCTTTTTGTCTTTTTTTCCCATTGAATTTTATAATTTTTTTCCTTTTTGCCTTTTTTCCCATTGAATTTAAGAATTTTATTCCTTTTTGCCTTTTTTCCCATTGAATTTAAGAATTTTATTAATTTCTGCCTTTTTTTCCCATTGAATTTAAGAATTTTATTCCTTTTTACCTTTTTTCCCATTGAATTTAAGAATTTTATTCCTTTTTGCCTTTTTTCCCATTGAATTTAAGAATTTTATTCCTTT
>JBAGKK010510399.1:0-14032 GCA_037177015.1 Euceroptres primus | reverse complement strand
TCTCTAGCTGTTTGCCTATTGTGCCACAAAAAGTGTTAGGACCACTGGTGGTACCATCAAGAGACTGCATAAGGTGCTTAAGAGGCAACTCATTAAAATGGAGGAGACAAACAATCCATTGTAATGGATGTTTTAGTTCTTTCTCCAACAAACGAATTACACCACCCTTGTGTCCGGTGTTTACGTTAGTTCCATCGCAATCAACAGCAACAAGAAATTGTCTGGCATCATTTTCATCTAAAAAGTTGAGGATGCATTTTGAAACGTCATTTGGATTTATCTATCACAAATGAGTTATCTGTGCTACTGATAAGACCAACATCTGTAAAAACCGCTGAGGCTATGGCAGCTGTTTGTCTGAAGCTCAAGCCATACCTATAACTTACTAGAACAGTATTAAGCAGTGCAGATCTATTTTGTGAAGTTCCTGGGTTATTTCCTTTAATTTTGATTTTGAACTCCTCGTCCGAACCAGAGTCTGTTTCACTTTCTATCTGTATTTCAGGGGCGGTGGATGGACCAGCAGCACCAAAATCTGCCGATTTTGGTTGCAGCACCGCGGACTTTCTAGACTCCCTTTTTCTCAGGACTGCAGTTACTTTCTTATCGACTTGGCCTATAACCATCTGTCGCGAGGTCCTTTGGTCTAAGAGAAAGAATTTCTCAATTGCCGGAACTTTCTTTGACTTATCAGGACAGTGGCAGATACTTCCCTCCGGATTAGCTGGGTCGATAGGGTATTTAAAAAAAAGCCACGTCAAAAAGTACATTAAACTTTTCAGGAAATTTTCCAACGGCCCCTTTTAAACCGCTACTGTCTTTCCTAGACTTATTCTGATATGACTTAAGGAGGTTCTGGTTTTCTTTGTGAAAAGAAACAATTCTATCAGTGATTGTTTTTTGGCCCGCAGCAAGTATTGATGCCTTTTCATACAGGGTCAAAACCTGAGTCGCGACAACCTTAGCTACGTCCAGGAAAGGGGCTTTAGGATAAAGTTCTTTCACATGCGTGTTATTAAACGTTTCGTCAAAACAGGCCAGAAGGACATCCTTCAACGTCGGCAGTTGATTCTCCGGCAAACTCCGTGGAGTGCCAAGTATAGGGCAGGTAAGAAAAAATCGTGTGGGTGGCATTATGCTGGCCAGGAGCCACAGACTAAGGAAAACTTTCAACCAAGTCTAAAAGAAATAGACTAGTGTGTTGAGAATCAACGATGAAGCGAGACAAGTAGGAACAAGTCAAAACGAGTCGAGATGGGACGCACGCGCCAGTCAAAACAGCGAAGCTAGCGTAGGAACGGCGCTTACCCCTCGAGCTCAAATATTACCATACCGACCTTCGGGTCGCCGTGCAAAGCTACAAGCAAATTTGCATGTTTTCATGAAAATTTCAAAATTTCAAGGGCGCTGCGGGGATAGTAAATATTATCCGATCGGACTAAAACTTTTTGTACTTTCATTTGGCATGGTTTCACAACTTTTCCGCACCCCCCCCCCATCATCCAAAACATGAAAAACTGGATTTTCGATACACTCTAATACACATACACAAGTTGACGAATTGCCGTTTCTGATGGCGAAAATTGTCATCCGAAATCTAAGTGCAATTTTGCGATTATGCCCATCCCTCATTGACAAGCGTGCAAATAATAGACGATTACGATATTTATAATATTTTCGAGATAATTAAGTCTTTAAATGGTTTGGGAGTTGTAGGACTTTAAAGAGCCTCTCTGAATATACCGAAAACTGCTGCTATCTCAATTTTCATAAACATGTCAGCCCGTGGACAAATATTTTGTATTGGTTTCCACTTGAGTCAAGACATGTTCAAGACAAGTTCCAGACATTCTCAATTAAATAACTTAAGACAAATATTTTCGACTTGAATTCAAACATTTATATCCTAAGACCCTTTGATAGGCTCATTTATGACAGTGAGTTCTTTCGTTTTCATGAAAGTCGGACTTTATTTATGAGAATTTTGGTTAAAATTATTCATTTTTTAAAAAACGGGTGTAAAGTTTTTTATTTTTATTTATTTTTTCCCTTGATTTTGTAGTATGCACAAAAACTGAAACCACTGAACCAATTCACGAAACAGAATTATTTATTTATTTGTAGTATTAATTTACCAATTTGATTATGAAACTGTAACTTATTTGCACTTAAGTACACTTGACTATTAAAAAATATACAGACAATTTGGTCACAAAACTTTTTGAATTTATAAACTTTCATTGTCAAACCGTCACACATGAAAGTAATTATTGTTTTTGAATCAGAACAGAAGTAGTTTTATCATGAGCAGAACTATTTTAGAACCTGATTACCCCTGATTATTTAAATAATAATTTTATTATAAGATTGAAACTTCTTTTGTATTCGAATAAACTTGACTGTTAAGAACTTATTTGCACTTAAGTACACTTGACTATTAAAAAATATACAGACAATTTGGTCACAAAACTTTTTGAATTTATAAACTTTCATTGTCAAACCGTCACACATGAAAGTAATTATTGTTTTTGAATCAGAACAGAAGTAGTTTTATCATGAGCAGAACTATTTTAGAACCTGATTACCCCTGATTATTTAAATAATAATTTTATTATAAGATTGAAACTTCTTTTGTATTCGAATAAACTTGACTGTTAAGAACTTATTTGCACTTAAGTACACTTGACTATTAAAAAATATACAGACAATTTGGTCACATAACTTTTTAAATTTATCAACTCTTATTTTCGAACTGTCACACTGGAAATTAACTATTCATAAGCAGAACTTTTCTAGCACCTGAATACCCCTGATAATTAAATAACAGTTGTATTACAAGACTGATCTGGACATTATGAGTCTACTCACACATATACGCACGCGCACGGCTGCACGTTGTGAGGATCTCCTCGACTACCTGAGCAACCAATGGCATAAAAGCCTGACTGAATAAGTCGTCGCATGTTTTTTATCTTATATATTATTAATTAGTAATTCTTAATTGCACGACCATTATTACTATTTGACACTGAAGAGGGCCCGCATTTGGGCCAAAACGTTTACCGATTTTTAAACTTTTTATTTACAACTAAGTAGATCTTAAGAAATAGACCCTATAGCCAATGAGATATTATCAACGATTTTAAAAAATAACTCCTGAAATAAATATTCTGTACGGCATTGCTCATAACACAAAATACTTCTTTTATGAATAGGCTATAATTTTATACAAATCACAGGCCTACAAAAATGAGACTTTTGTTTCCTCATTGAGATCTGAAGGTGTTTTCTCACGTAATTTTTCGCGCTGAATCCGAATCTGGCAGCAGAATTTGTCTAGCACGTCAAGATTTTAAGATATTCTATCCTGAAAGTGCAAAAAAAGCCATTTTTTCGGCATTTTCAGATAAAAGTATTTTCAAAACGCGAAGATATTCGTCAATTTGACCAACAGATTCGGATTTCTCATTAAAAAATTTACGGAAATGCACATACATGATTTCTTATATGGTCAAATATTTACAAGTGTAGGACCTTTTATATCAACAAATTCCATTTTCTGAGGTACCCAAGCACCAAACGTTTCATCAGACCCATTTCCTCAGAACTCTCTATCCAAGGGTTTTTCGGGTCGCTGATTACGAATTTGGAGTCATAATTTAAATTTTCAAAATAGCGGATCAAATATGGCAGACCAAAAATAAAAAATTCATAATAATTCTACTAAAAATCACTATGAAGCAGTTTTTGGGTCGCTGATTACGACTTTTAAGTAAAAATTCGGAAATTCTAAATAGCAGATTCAATGTGGCAGATAGTATGTTAAGATAGAGCATGATACAGCAAAATAAGGCAAAGCAGACTATAATACAGCCAACTAAAGCCAGATTTGCTGTAACTAACTTCACACATCAAAAACAAATGCTAATCACACATGACTAACTTCACGCGGCGATCTTCTTCTGTTCCACAAATGACAATACAGAAGCGCGTCGAGGCTCATCATTCATCGCTAGTATCTTCCTCATATGTCACAATGTCTAAGAATCTGTATAAACCATCCGGATAAATTCTGTTAAGTTTGTGATTAGTGTGCCATTAATGATGCCATTAAAGAGTTGTACTTACAATATTTCAATCGTGAAATCCAGCACCAAGATAAAAATTAGGTTCCGCATAAAGTGTGCACAAATTGTTACACAATTCTAAGACATTGGAGTAATAGTAAGCTAGAACACCTGCCTTTCAGTGTACCAATGATTTAGCGAGGACCAAATTTTATGAAGAATGCTACTTTTGTTTATGTTACTTGCGGGGTTTTAATAGTAAAAATAAACATCTTATAAAATATCCCGATGTAGCATCTGCTACGAAACATATTCTTGTAGCGTCCGCGAATCTTTTTCCAACTCCTGCAGTGATGATAGATGAATGTGAAGAAGAACCGACATTCGGAAAAGCAACTGATGATGGGGACTTCATTGGGTATAACTGTCATACTACCCCACAATTGTTCGACTAAACTGCACTAAATGATTTAATTAGGGTCTAGATTTATCAAAAGAAAAGGCCGAACTATTAGGCTCTCGGTTAAAAGAAAGGAATCTCCTTGAAAAAGGAACAACCATCTGTTGCTATAGGTTTCGTGAGAACAAATTTTCGAAATTTTTTTCTGAGCAAGATCCCGTGTATTCTGCAATGACATATCCGGCTTATTACAAGAATTGGGAACAGTGTACTATCCTAAAGATTGGAAATTTTTCATAGATGCTTCTAAAAGAAGTTTGAAAGGTGTCCTTTTACACAATGGAAATAAATATGCCTCAATTCCCATGTTTCACTCAGTACACCTACGCGAGTCTTACACCCATATGAATCTCATTTTTGAATCAGTGCAGTATTAAAATCATAAGTAGAGACTTTGTGATGACCTAAAAGCAATTGACATAATTCTTGGGCAGCAAGGTGGTTACACAAAATTTCCTTGTTTCTTGCATGAGTGGGACAGCAGAGCACGTGAGTTGCATTGGAAACAGAAAGGTTGGCCGAAGAGAAAGTCATTGAAACCAGGTTCACGAAATATTGTGGAGGAAGCGTTGATTTTTCCGGGTGACGTACTGCTACCACCCTTGAATACTAACCTAGGATCAATGAAGCAGTTTGTTAAAGCACTAAAGAGAGATGGTAAATGTTTTCAGTACCTTCTTGAAAATTTCAAACCTCTGAGCTAAGCTAAGATTAAAGGAGTTTTCACTGGACAGATATTAGAAGGCTTATGAAGGACGATAATTTTGTGAAAACGATGACAGACCTTGAAAAAACAGCATGGAAGAGCTTCAAGGATGTGACCAAAGGCTTCTTAGGAAATGTGAAAGAAAAAAATTACAAGGTTGTTGTGACAAATATGTTGAATCACTTCAAAAATTGGGGATGCAACATGAGCCTCAAGCTTCATTTTTTGCATTCTTACCTCGACTTTTTCCCTGACAATCTTGGAGACGTGAGTGAGAAGCAAGGTGGACATTTTCATCAGGATATCAAAGATAATCGAACGAAGATATCAAGGAAGATGGAATGCAGCTATGCTAGCTGACTATTGCTGGTGTTTGAAAAGAGATGAAACCAATGTCACTCTCAAAGGACGTTCCAATTCTCGAAGATTTGAAGAGAAGAGGAAAAGATTCTACAAATCACTTTAAATTTTACTAGATGTCATCACGGTCAATTCTTGCCCTAGTTGGCCGGATCCTTAGACTGTCTCGCCTTAGTTGGCTGGATCATGCTTTATGTTGCCTTAGTTGGCCGGATTACTAGATAGTCTTGCTTTAGTTGGCCGAATTACTAGATTGTCTTTCCTTGGTTGTCTGGATCATGCCTTAGTTGACCGGATCATTAAACTGTTTACTCCAATTTCCACATATTATTCTGCGCATAGGGGACCCGTCTCTGGGCTTAAATAAACTCCAATACAAAATACAATACTGTTTTGCCTTAAATGGCTCATTGGCCTAATTTGCCTTATTTTGCTAAATCATGCTCGATCTCAACATACTATCCACCATTCAGAATTTCCGAATTTTGACTTCAGAGTCGTAATCAGCGACCCAAAAAACTCCTTGATAGTGATTGACAGTAGAATTATAAAAAAATTTTTTCGGGGCGCCATACTTGATCCGCCATTTTTAAAATCTGAATTCTGACTCTAAATTCGTGATCAGCGACCCGAAAAACCCTTCGATAGGGAGTTCTGAGGAAATCGTCTGATGAAACGTTTGGTGCTAAGGTAGCTCAGAAAATGGAATTTGTTGATATAAAAGGTCCTACCGTTGTAAATATTTGACCACATCAGAAATCATGTATGCGCATTTCCGTAGATTTTTCATGAGCAATCCGAATCTGTTGGCCAAATTGACGATTACCATCACGTTTCGAAGTTATTTTCATCTGAAAATGCCGAAAACGAACTTTTTGCACTTTTTGCACCTGTGTAATAAATAGATTAAATTAATTAATTGTCTAAATTAAATAAAAGTATGTGTGTGCTCCATCTGTCGCACTCAAACATGCACAAGCGCCTATACACGATGAACGTATAACGAAGACCTTTTATAAGTTTGAGTGTGCGTGACTACAGCGCGAGTATATGCGTATATACTTTTGTGCTAGTATGCAAGATTGTGTAATGTACTCTAAAATGGTAATCTTTTAAACATCCAAAATTCAGACACACAAAAGGCAACAATTACACTTCTAAAGTCTAAATTCTTTAACTGTAAACATGGTTGCAGGAAAATAGAAATGTCAAAGAAATTTGAATTATGGATAGGACTCAAATTTAGTAAGTAACCATAGAGATCAAAAGAAACAGGAAATATTCCAACCATAAATTACACTGGGAAAAAGACTTGCAATCAGGGTAATCGAATTATCACTTATCATTGACTGGAAATCAATATCGATGCTGCTATTATTATTTCCTATAATAAATTCCAGAAACTTCAATAAAGCTTTCCAATAAGCTACCAAAAATAAATTGATTAAATGCGATTAATCAATATTTAAAATCCTGGAGACTGACCAATAACAGATAATCAATAATCATGAACCAACTCTCAGAGGGGAAGTTTGTCGAAGATAATTATTACTGAATTATTACTAAATAATCAGCCCTTTACTGAACATTATAATTCAACCACCCTACCGACAAATCTCAACCCCAATAAATATTTTAATTATCAATTCTAGAAAAGCAGGAAATCATAGTATGCTGAGGTCATCAAATTCCGAACGATGCTCGCTCCCGCTTGTAGATGTAAAGCGCGGCGTAAGAACACCTTATGATCGTGAGAAATGCAATTCAGAAACTCTGGACCGCATAAACGTCCATAGGTGTAACGCGCTAGTTGAAAGTAGTACCTTCCCACTTAATTAGGCTAATATCCTAATTAAGTTGGGAGGTGCAGAACTAATTGTCGTCGCAGATCATCGCGAAGCATTTTGGGAAACACTTCTCTCCCTCACGATAAGTCCGGTCTCGCCTATCGCAATCTGTCACAGCGGATTTGCTAATTCTTCCGCTTTTCCGTCGCTCAGTCACGACGTAAAAAAATCAAAACGCAACGAACATTTCCACCTCACACGCGGAAGCTTAATTTAAAATTATAGAATACTAATCATTTGTTCGCGGATTGTATTCGAACCTTTAAAACTAAATAGAAATAAATCTAAAATTAAAACCTAAATTCAAATCCAGTAAATCTTGCCTTCCTTTTCAGGAAGTAGTTTAAGTCAATTCAAAAGTTTTAAAATAATAATTACGTATTTTTCGAACTCTTTTTTAAATAAACTTTGGGTATAAATAAATAACTTTCTTGGGAACAGAGTGTACCTTTACTCAAAATAAACCCTCAACCAATCTCAAAATCTGGCAGAAAATATCTGAATTAATAGATCAGAATCCGATCTACTACCAACTCCGTAATGAGTTCCTAAACTAAAAAGTTATCTGAACAAATAAAGTAGTTATGTATTTAATTATTTATTTCGTTTGCGGCATTACTAATTAGTTTAAAAATATTTAAATACTTGAATATTTAAATATTTGAATATTAGACAAGAATATTCAGTGAATTTTCAAACAGGATGTCTAGCGATCAGGCAATTTAAAATTCCCGGGTTTTTCTCGGGTTTTCCAGATTTCCCGGACCGCTAGACACCCTGCCAAACCATAATCATACAGGAATATTTTATCGCAATATCCTCTGAATATTTTCAGCAGAACTTTCTGGGAATATTATCGGGTAATGTTCCATGATTTTTTTAGCACAGCCTTCCAGGAATATTCACAGTTAATATTCCCGTTCGATTAAATATCCTCTAAAACTCTATTTGGGTGGATCTTACTAGAAATAAACTAATTATGAATTATGCCATTTGTTAATTAACAATTAGTTTTACACAAATTGAACCATGTTTTAATAAAAATCACCCAAACAGAGTTGAAGAAAATTCTTTAAAAAACAAAATAAGTCGTTAGCAATGAAAATTCAATCAAACACCATTCATTGGTCTCAAAAAATTTGTTTTCAAAGCGATAACAAAGACATTTTCTAGACATCCAAGACAAAATCAAGACAAAATATTTTTACACCGGAGTTAAAAGTTAATACCTTTCTACCACAGATATTTATATGGGTGAAAATCAGAAAGTTGGCAATATCATGTCCCTGTAATATAATTCGCTTATACGTACAGTACCGTCGGAAATTATCAGACCACTTAAAAAAACGGTATTAAAAACTCGCCAGTCGGTTTTTGTGACTGAACTCCACAAAAAATGAAGATTCGGAGTTTTAAAAAAAAATATTTAGAAAGCTTATTGAATTCCCCGACGATTGAGCCATATATGAAGTGTTTTCGATGAATGTGGACCGAGAAAACTTGTGAGAAATACAGCGATAATTTCCATTTTTGGCGAATTTTCGTTCCTCAACTTTGACTAGTGGCAACTTTCAGGAACGTGATTCGAAAAATCTGTCAATGACACAGAATAAACCGTGAAACTTGTTCTTTAAAATGAGACCAAGAACGTTAAAAAAATTTGCAATAGTTCTCGAATTATCATAAAAAATGTAGAAGCATGTCCAAGACGAAAATCGGTCGGTTGAGCGATGGTCGATCTTCTATCCTTTGTTAACACACGGGAAGTAGAGACAAAAGACTGTAGTCACCGCTCAACCAACCGATTTTCGTCTTGGACACGCTTCTATATTTTTTATGGTAATTCGAAAAACCATTGAACATTTTCTTATCTTGGTCTCATTTTAAAGAAGAAGTTTCACGGTTTATTCTGTGTCATTTAAAGATTTTCCCCATCAAATTCCTGAAAGTTGCCGCTAGTTAAAGTTGAGGAACAAAAATTTGCCAAAAATGGAAATTATCGCTATATTTCTCACATGCTTTCTCGGTCCACATTTATCGAAAACACTTCATATATGGCTCAATCGTCGCGGAATTAAATAAGCTTCCTAACTATTTTTTTTTAAATTTCCGAATCTTCGTTTTTGCGGAGTCACAAAAACAGACCGGCGAGTTTTTAATAGGGTTCTTTTAAGTGGTCTGATAATTTCCGACGGTTAACTTTTTCATCGGGTCACACAACAGACATTTATAATCAGTGCAATTAGTTGCAAAAAGAAATATTATCGATATTTGGACTATTTTTAAGTTAAAAAATAATTTTTAATAATCTTAAAGCAATATTGCATTTTGATTGAAATGTTTTGATGAGAAGAAAACATTATATAACCCTCTAAAAGAAGAACTAATTGTTATTTAAACTTAAATTTTGTAAATTGTTGAAATAAAAAATTTGTCATAAAATTTTTTTAAAAATGGATATTAAATAAGAGCGCACTTCTTGATTTCGCTTACCAGTATTTTTACACTTAATGTGATAAAATGAACAGAAAAAAAAAGTTTTATATGGGTAGAAAATACTTTTTTCTTTTTGAATATAAAATCGAAAAATTCCAACTTTTTGATTTTCACCCATATGTGAAAGGACTATAAACAAAAAAGGGGTTCTTTCCCTACCCTAAGTTTTTCGGGATAGAACTATAGATAACCGCAAGTGAAAGTGAGAGTTGACCTGCAGTTGTTCGACATTCAAGTTTGTCCTTCGGCGCACAATAGTGATAAGGTCGGATCTGGATCATTTAAAATTCCCTTGATTGTTGCCCCATGCCCCTACTATTATGCGAATGAGGAGACGACGCTTGTGCAGGTAGTGCACACGCACACATATGTATATACGTGTAGGCACAAATGCCTACGAGCAAATCCCGTTAATTTGAACTAAATGAGCAGTCTTCGACTTATTTGAATGTTATGTTATTACACCGAGAGAACATACTATGACAGTATACATTCATACTAAATAAGTATGGATACTTATTTATCCATACTTATTTAGTAAGAATGTATACTGTCATAGTATGAATTACCCAAACTAATGTCGCGTGAGACGAGATCATACGAGAAAAGTAAGTATGTTCTCTCGGTGTAGAAATGTAGGAGAGGGAATAAGGATTATTTTAATGTATATAAATCTTACCTTGCAATAAACTTTGGCTACAAAAATTAAATTTTTTAACATTTCTTAAGTCTTCGGATGATGAAAAACTGCAATTTGCGGATTTATAATATTTTTTAAAATTAATTTAATACAACTCAAATAAAAGTATTTTTTATTTGCTTTCCAATGTTATAGGGAAAATTATCTGTAAATAACTCCTTGGTTGGCGAAAATGAGTCTCAAAAGCAATTCCAATAGAAAGTTCACGTGATATAAGTAATGCCAATGCCATCCACTACAAAATAAAGATATTGAGATGTCTTTGTTCAGGCTTACTTACTTACTTTTAGGCAAAGAAATAGATATTTTTTAATTTCAAAGATCTATAGACGATAAACACACTACGTATAAAAAGTTTAAGATAATGGTGCTAAATTCAAATAGAAATTATTGAGATATATAAACCTATAATATTACTTTTGCTCGCACATTTATGAAATCCCTTTTCAAACACTAAACACAAGTCTTTAAAAGGTAAAAATTTACACCGCATTCATTTAAGATGTTCTGAATTAATTTTTAGTGTATGTCTCGAATTGAAAATACCAATTTATCGTCTAAAAATCTTTAAATTTTTTTACAAATCTTTTTCTGTGCTTAACGGTAAGCTTAAATTAGAATTTATGTCACTAAAAAAATCCGTATTTCCTCTCCTATAAACCTAAAGAAAGAACATCCCAATATCTTTATTTTGTGGAAGGTGGTATTTACTAGATATCACATGAAATTTCTATTGGTATTGCTTTTGAGACTCATTTTCACCATACAGAAGTTATTTCCAGATAACTTAATCTACATATATCATTGGAAAGCTTATAAAAATAGCCTTCATTTGAGGTGTATTAAATTCATTTTAAAAAATAGAATCAATCCATAAATTGCCATTTTTCGTCATTCGAAGACTTACGAAATGTGAAAAATTTAAATTTTTGTAGTCAAAGTTCATTTCAAGGTAAGGTTTTACATAAAATAAGCATTATTTCCGCCTCTACATTCCTAAAAAAAGAAGATTCAAATACCTCTATTGTGCGCCGAACGGCAAACTTTAAGGTCGAACTACTACAGTGCAACTTTGACTTTGACTTGCGGTCATCTATATCTCTATCCGGAAAAATCAAGGGCGCGAATTTATTCATTTTTTACGTGCTTAAAAATGGTACAGGTCTTATCGAAAAAATTATTTATTTATATGTGAAAAAGTAATTCTTAATTGAAACTGTCTTAAATAAATTTAAAAGATAAAATATTAATGTAATAAATAAATAATAATAAAAATAAAAAAATTTTGTTCTGGAATAAATTCCTGAATTTTTTTCGGTGATACTAAATTCCCAAGTATTTCCCAATTTCCTAATCCGTTCGACACCCTGAGTAATCAATACGAGTAAACTTACCTAGTAAATTGGTGTGGATGGGATTGTATTTAACGTCGTGCAAATTATCAACACCCCACTTAAAAGTCCTGATCGGTTTATTTCTAGTTTCATCCCACAGCTGACATACTTCGCCGCATGTTGCAAATAAACTATCTTTCCGATTATGCGTTATACCAGTTAGTATTGTCTTTAAAAAGAAAATGAAGTATTACTTAATATTGTTATTCAATTAAAAATAAAATTTCATTCAAAAATATTTTTTGCAAAATATACATTGTTACATTTTATATGTAAAACTATATATAATTTTTCAATTACTTCTTACTTCACTTATAACAGTATTCTCGGGTCCCGCATCTTCAGGGAATGTGCTTTTTTCTAAAGTCCACGTTTTTATAGTCTTATCATCTCCTATGGTAATAAAGCGGTCTCCGCTAGTATTTAACACAATTCCTCGTACAATACCATTATGGGCCCGAAATGAACGAGTACAGACTCTCTGAGATAAATTCCATATACATACTTCTCCATCGAATGCGGCACTTAGTAAAATCGATAAATGCGAGGGATGTTTACATAAAGAAGACACTGAATCCTTATGACCATCCAAATTACCTATGAAAGGTTTAGCAAATACTCGTTCTAATTTAACGGAATTGAGTGCTCTCGTGTATTCCCTCTCATGTTGAAAAAGATGCAGCGAAGGATCATAATTTCTGATGACTGGAACAGAAAAAAATTCATTTAACTAATCGGTTAATGACAAGCATATAGACATTTCCACGGAAAGTGCCATTTTTTGAACAAACAAAAAAATTACAAAACCAATCCTGAGACACACACTTCAAACTTTTTTCCTTTATTCTAAATACATATAGAAACACAGAAAAAACTAGTATTTCTATTAGAACCGATTTTTATCCCAAGGGAGCAGCAATGACAAGAAACCCTCAAAGATGGCGCCACTTTCTATGTGATTTTCCTATGTGCTATTAGAACTGCAACAAAAAGGAACCTCCAATTTTTACTGTAAATGTATTTTTCAACTTGGTCAATATCTTTGAGCAAGCGCGCAATTTGCATAAAATATTTAAAAATAGATTCATAAATTTAATTAAAGGCCTAATAATTAATGAATAGAAGGTGAAAGAGAGTTGTTTCTTCTTTTTACATTCTCAGGGTACTTTCCAGTAAGGGACCATCCACAAACTACGTAAGACTGGGGGGGGGGGTCCGATACAATTTTACGGTGCCCTTACGAAGGAGGGGGGGGGGATATTACGTAGGAAATATTTTTACTGAATTAAAAACTTATTAAATATTACAAAAATAATAAAACTAATTAATTATAACAAAATTACAAAAAAAAATTCTCAAAATATAATAAAAAAATAGGAAATAAATGAAAAATTTTAAAAACTCTCGGCTTTGCGAAAAAAGTAATCAACGAAAAAAAAACTCATAATAATTATCAACAGAGAACGTACTAGAGGTGCCTCACAGTGGGGGAAAATGAGTTTTTAGGGACAAAATTCTGCTGACAACTCAAATCTCAACTGAATTGAATTTTGTTTTTTAATACTCATGAAGGATCGTACTTTGACATGTAACTGCCTAAATTTTAATATAAAATTTCATTAATTTGTTATTTAACTTAATAAGTGCCTAAAAACCATAATTTTTTATATTAGTGCTACCTACTTAAACCCATTTATTGATATTTCCTCAAAAAAATATAGAATTAATAAATTTACTTTAGCTAAATAAAAAATTACATTGCAGACGAAATTCAAATTAATGGACAAAACTGGTATCTGTTGGATTCTTGAAGTTTGAAGGCATTATTTAAGCAGATTTGTGTCAAAATTTGTCAAGTGGGCCACTTTTTTTTTATGGGTTGTGATTTTTCTTCGGAAATGCGTGATAAGCTAGAGTTTTACATCAATAAAATGGCCCTAAAACATTTTTGCAAAATTTTCATTTTTTGAGTCGTTATTGTTATTTAACTTTTTTAGCATTG
>JBAGKK010510378.1:0-14035 GCA_037177015.1 Euceroptres primus | reverse complement strand
AAATCTTTTTTTAAATTATCCCTCCACCTGATTCTCGGCCTTCCCAGTGGTCTCTTACTATTCGGTTTCCCTTTCATTTTTGAATTCACATAGTATTTTTATTTTGAATTGTTTCCATTGTTTCTGAATTCTTTTGAAACCTTTTGAATTTTCTAAAAATCTTTTTAATTCTTTGAATTCTTTTAAATTGTTTTGTTTTTCTTGTTTGTATTCTTTGAACTTTTTTAAATTCATCTTATATTCTTTGAATTTTTTGAATTCACCTAGTATTTTTATTTTGAATTGTCCCCATTGTTTCTGAATTCTATTGAAACCTTTTGAATTCTTTTGAAAGCTTTTGCGTTCCTTGAATTCTTTTGAATTCTTTGAAAATCTCATGAATTATTTGAATTCTTTTGAAATATTTTGAATTCTTTAAATTCTTATGAACTTACCTTGAATTCTTTTGAATTCATTTTGTATTCTTTTGAATTCTTTTTGTATTATTTGAATTCTTTTGAATTCTTTGAACTGTTCGAATTCTTTAAATTTTCTTGAATTGTTTTTATTCTTTCAATGCTTTTAAGTTCATCTTGTATTCTTTGTATTCTTTTGAATTCATCTTGTATTCTTTGAATTATTTTGAATTTTTTCAATTAACCTTATATTCTTATTTTGAATTCTTTGAATTCTTGAATTAAGGTGTGCATCAAAATTTATTTATTTATTTATTAAACAGTGCACGGGTAATGTCCTTTAGTCACAGTCCTGATTTTTCTTAAAATTAAGTCCTTAAGTATAATGGCATAATGCTTAGGCCGTGTTGTTTTCGGTATTACAAGTGGTTATAAATGGCTATAAATTTCTAGTGGTTCACTTTGATTTATTTGAACCCTCTAAACTCTTGAATTCAGGTGTACATAAAAATTTCTAGTGGTTAACCCCTCATTTTACACATCATCTTTCAAACAGGCAAACATTAAGCTTAAAATAATATTCTTTTTAAAATTGATTCTTCCGAACCCTCTAAACTCTTGAATTCAGGTGTACATCAAAATTTCTAGTGGTTAACCCCTCATTTTACACATTATATTTCAAACAGGCAAACATTAAACTTAAAATAATATTCTTTTTAAAATTGATTCTTCTGAACCCTCTAAACTCTTGAATTCAGCTGTACATCAAAATTTCTAGTGACTTACCCTTCATTTTACACATCTTTCAAACAGGCAAACATTAAACTTAAAATGATATTTTTGAATAATTTAAATCAAAATTGATCCACATTTGGAACATTGGGATTGAAATGTTTGTTCACTTTTTCACTTTTTTCAACCTATCATCAAGATGAGTCTGAAAATCAAACTTTTTTTTTAACAAGACAATATTAAAAGTATTTGACAAATTCCCATACATTTTCAAACCATCTTTTCTATTAAAAGCACATACATTTTAAAATCTGGCGCCGAGTCTCGACCACCTGCGATCCTCCCTCTTTCGGCCAATAAAGTCACCTATTCCCTGTCAGGCGCCCTGCGTCTTGTTTTTCTCAGAATTCTTCAAACCACGCAAGCGCTTCACTTTCAGCGTTGTTTTCCTCAAACGTCGTGGGGTGCACGTCAGTCGTCGCATGATAACAGAAACCAACCTTTCTATCCTGTGACGGTCGACCGTAAATGCCCTTCGCGGTCCGCTTCACGTTTTCGCGATATTCTAATTCCTCATTCACTCATCTCTCATGCCTTAAAATTCTTCCCAAAAATCCGAACAATCAAACTCAAAATATTCCCTCGAAAAAAAGTCGAAAAAACAGTATAAAAATAAAGCTAAAACCAGTGATGGCATCCCTGTCAGTCTTCCGAGTTCCGCAATTATTCCGGGATAATCGACTAGTCGATTGTGCAAAGCAGATTAATTAGAATCTTTCATTAAGCAACAATTAATCAGAGTGGGAATGGGACACTTGGAAATAATAATCATGGACATTTGAGAGTTACGTGTGATTCGAGGGTGTGAATAATAATCGAAGGTCAGTTCGAAGGTTGCCAGTTGATCACAAGAGCCAAGTGTCGATTATTTTTGACACTCTGAAGTCGATTCAGTCAGTTTGAGAATAATTAAAAATTAAACAACAATATTTTATTGGATTATATTTAGGGGTGGGATTTTTTAACCCCTTTTGGTTGACGTGGTAAGCGATGGGTGTTGGCCTCTTGTGTTATCTGATCGACGATCTTGCAGTTTGATTAGAAGGACGATTTGGTTTCTTATGAGAGGTTTGCATGAAGAATCGAAACAACCCCTTTCTCGGCCACGGTTCGCGTGACCGAGGAAAGTAGATTGCCACCCCCGCCGCGGCAGGACGCAACCACTTGTGGAAGCGACAGGGAAAAAAGACGCTCGAGTTCTGAGGGTGGCGTTCTTGGTTTGTGGACCTCGTTAAGACGAGAACTTGTAATTGTGTTGGAAGAGGCCACCGGAATTTCGTGACTGAAAGGCTCTTATCTTGAATCACGTGACACTGATCTAGGTCCCGAGATTTGGATCAATCGGTAATTAACTTGTAACATCTGTGTATTTATATTTGTCATCACCACTTTGAGTATTTGAGATTTTGTCTCATTTTAATGGATGTGGGGCATTTCGCATGAGAACGAGGGGCATGACTTAGATTTTCTCTCCTTTTGGTTATAAATCGTGTTTGGGGTACTAAATAACTGTATCAAATACTGGTTCGAAATTTTTTTAATTCCTTGAAATATTTGTAGAAACAATTTCGTGATACTTTTTCTTCGAATAGAGAAAAATAGAAGTATAAATATTCTAAATATTCTATAAATAGAAAAATATTTTTAAATAGGGAAATAGAGAAAAATGTTTTAGACAGTTTTTATTCATAATTTATTGAGATTTCATAGAGAAGAAGAGAGAAAAGAAATAGAGAAAAATGTTTTAGACAGTTTTTATTCAGTTTCTATTTGTAGAAACAATTTCGTAATACTTTTTCTTCGAATAGAGAATAATAAAAATATAAATATTCTAAACATTCTATAAATAGAAAAATAGTTTTAAATAGGGAAATAAAGAAAAATGTTTTAGACAGTTTTTATTCATAATTTATTGAGATTTCATAGAAAAAATGTAAAATATTAATATTTGATATTGTTTAATTGAAAAATAACATTATTTTTGTTTTTAAACACGTTCTTGGCGATATATGGTTTTGAAAAAAAAAATTATGAATATACATTGACACGTTTTGAAGTACGCCAACAATTTGTAGAATGGCTTTTGTTTCTGTTTTTGAAATAAATTTCTTTGAAGTGCCTAAGTTGTGTATAGTTTCGTGCTCCTTTTTTGTCATTTTTAAAATAACTCAGTTTTCATTTTTTATTTTTTCTGTGAAATTCCAATAAATTACGAATTAGAATTATCTCAAACATTTTTCTCTATTTTTATTAATAACTGAGTTATTTGAAAACGAAAAAAAGTAGCACGAATTTTTTAATACAAATATCTCAAAAAATTTAAACAATTTCGAACCAATACTTGGTACAGTTGACGGGTAGCAGTACAGAACTAGAAAACCAACAAAATGTGAATTTGTGAATTTTTCAGAAGAGCGAAAAACCCTTCGGTAAAATCGAAATCACCATTTAAAGATAAAACAAAAGTCCACTTCTGCACTGAAGTGCTGTTGAATTGAGGCTGAAAAAGTTTGATTAGAAAAATTTATCCAGTTTAGAGGAAATAGATGTGGAAGCTGACAATGTCAAAGTGACTCTAGCCTAAAGTTCGAGCAGACTCGACTGCGGATTTCGATAAAAACTGCCATTTTAAGTTAAAAGAAAAATAAAAACTTGCTCCCGAGATATTGAGTTGCTGAATACGGGTAAATAAAGTTCGATGTAAAAAAGTCAGCCAATTCTGAGTAAATCGACCGATAATTTTGAGGCTACAATTTCTTAGGTTTTCAGAATCTGGTATAGATCGCGATTAAAAATCGAATTTTCAATTTTTTACAAAAATAAAAACTTGATCCCGAGATATGGGAATGCTGAATGAGAATAATAAATGTTTGATTAAGAAAATTATTCCATTCCGAGAAAATCAAGATTTAGTGTGACGGTATCGCTCTGTAACAAAAAATTTCTCGCTGAAAGCCTGATAAAAAAAAGAAAATTATATATTATTTATCAATAAGCTTTAATAATTTTAAGATATTAATTTCTTTAATTATTATCAAATCTAATTAGTAATTTATTTAATTAATGTCAAATTTAATTAGTATCAAGTTTCTTTTAAAAAATGGCATTTTTGGAAACTTCAATTTTCTAATTTTTGCAACTAAACAACAAAATTTCTGAATTAATTTCTATATGGAAAACCTTCTCTATGATGCATCTATGCTTGCGAAATTTTCTCCGAATTTTTTAATTAAAATTGTAAAAGTCATTTAAAAAAATAGTCAGTAACCTTTTGTGCCATGTTTGGTACCGTGGGCACTAAAAGGGTTAAAATGCCCCTCGTTCTCGTGCGAAATGTCCCATGTGCATTATTTTAATTCATCTGCTGGGTTGACTGTAGAATATTTATCAAAAAATGTTTTTCGAATTATAATCCATCCAGGGTTACTACAAAACCTGGAAAATCTGGAAATTTCATGGAATTTTAAAAAAGTTCTAGAAAACCTGTAAAAGTAACGAAATTTTGAAAAAATCACTCGAATTTTTTTAGCAGCACATCTTTTAAAGTCTTAATAATTATTTTAGTTGGCTGAGAATTTTAAAATTGAAAATTGACAGGAATTGAATGTTTAGAATTCAATATTGGTTGAAAAACCCTTTACATTTGCATTTTTTAATGACAGTGCCAGAAATTGTCGCCGAATTAGTTTCCCACCAGTAGAATGTTGAATTGAATTGACTGGAATTTTTTCGAAATTAGACCTGTAAATTCTGGAAAATACCTGAAATTTTGAAATTGGACTTTTGTAGCAATCCTAGTCTAGGTTGTACTCAATAAAAGACAGGAAATTTAAAAAAAGCTTAGTAATTGGAGTTTTTACTTTTTTGATTGTTACGCTTTTCAAATTTGATTTTTGTTCTTCTTTTTTTTGAATGCACTATTAAATTGTTTGTACACGTAGCAATAACTTTTTTACCATTAGTGCATCAAATCTAAAGAAATTTTTTTAATACACTTTTAAGAAAAGCATTAATAGTTTTGTTTTATTAGTTTTACATTCTTCAATAAGAATTTGCCATAATTCATGTTATTTTATTCAGGACACTTTCCAACAATTTTGAATAAAACAGGCATTATTCCCAGATATCAATAAATAAATAAATTCCTCAAAATTGCTAACAGAAAAAAAAGTTTAAGTTACTTTGAGAAATTACTATTGTAATTATGTCTAATAAATTTTGAATTATAGTTATCTAATTCAAATCATACCCAATTAAGCACGAAAAATTGATTTTGATTCGACTGTAATTAGTAATTCTTGGCCGAGGATGTTGTTACGAAATTTTCCGTATAACTAGCATACAACACAAAGGATAAACAGGCTATTATTACGGAAAATTCCTTAACAATAGCCTTAGCCCATACTATGTTGTGTGATAGTTGTACGGAAATTTCCGTAATACCAGACACTGCCTTAATTCTTACCTAATTGTTTAAGGTCATTCATCTGTAAATATTATCCGATCGTCTTCCCCTTTTACAGAGCTCATTGCTCTTGTCTATTATTTATTATTACAACTTCTTAAAATTTGGTGTAAATGTTGCGTAATGTATTAAAGTGAAAAGTTCAGTCTTAAAATTTGAACTTTGTTTCAGAGTTGTCAAAATATTATTTAAGAAACTTTATTGATGATTTCATTTGCCAATAATTCAAAACTGTAGAAAAATATTATTCTACACATTTTCAATACATTATAATGTATTGAAAAAGTGTGATTATAATTATAATATTTTTGAAAATTATCAATTTAAAATCATTTCCTAACAAGAATTATTCACTCCGAAATTTATGTTTCCATATTTTTATAGTCGCTGAGGTTATTATGATCGTCAATTTCACATAACTCTTAGTATTTTCCATCAAATTATTTTTAAAAGGGGTGTATTACATTTCTGAACTTTAAGAAGTGATGAGGTTATTGTTACCAATTAATATTATTTGAGGAATTTACAACTCACTATTGCACTTTAACCACTTTAAATCACTGTTGCACTTTAACCACTTCACTTACGACGTTGATGCTTATTGAATTGTAGAAAAACCTCCATTAACTGCTACACCTTTTCAATTCTATTTATTTTTTATTCCATTACGTTTAAAACTATTTACAATAATTATACTTTGAAGGTTACAATAATTTCATATTTCTTAATTCTTAAAATTTTATATTTCTTAAAATATTTTCTAAAAGAATATTTTTAAAGAAATTTTATTCCATGTATTTATTATTATTTTTGTCCTTAAATATAAATAGATTAAATACATTTTTTAATAGAAGCTACTTATTATCTCGGTTTCAGTTATAAAATTAGTATTTCATATTTAAAATAATTTTTTAAATTTATATTGTTTATTTAACTTATTATAAACGTAATATTAATTACCTAATTATTGCGTCATATACAGGAAATTAGTGGAAGTACAAAGATTTATTCGTAAATAATAACAATCAACACACATATTTCCCTCATAAATTCGATTTGAGGCTGCATTTGTAAATCCAAATTAATAAATAGCTTTTAGTTAGATCGTCGATCTACACAATAATTCTGTTGATTATTTCGATCATCAAATTCCATTGTGATTTATAACATTACTGTTGTATAATGGTAATTAATTCAATTAAAGTTTTTTCTTTCTTTCTAGAGTTTTTCTTTCCTTTAATAATTTATCTTTTTTTCGTGAATAAGTTTTTTAGCAGGTCAGAAATAATGTATTGTCATTTTACCCCTAACTTATACGAAAATAAACATAAAATAAAAATTTCCAATTACTATTTTCACAGACATAGTTATTTTCAAATAGATATTATAATTAGTTTTTGATTAAATATTGAAAGTATTTTTCAATTAGAAAAAAATTAATTTCAATTTTCTTCAGTATATCTTTATCTAGAGTCGATTGATTATACGAAAGTATTTTTTTGTATTGTACTTCCCACACGGTTTCTAATATAAGATATTGTCTCCGGTGTCATCAAATGGAACAGGATATTTGTTTCTTTTTTTATACCTGTGATATTGAATAAGAAGATTTATATTTTTATACTCAAAGTGGCATAAAGGATCAGAAATGATACCTCCATTTTTTTCATGAATGCTGGGGTACCTGTGGTGAAATGCTTTGATGTTTTGATTGGACAGAACAGCACAAAATGCTCGTAAATGTCCTTGGTATGATTAAGGATCTCCAGGGCGTCTGGAGATAAATTGTGTTCTCTGGTTGGTGTGGTGAATCAATTTATATTTTTGTACCTAGATTCTACAGAATCTGAAGGAATCAGAATTTAGTGACAGAAAAAATGGAGTTAAGCATAATTTACACTTGGTCAAAATAAAAGTCTACAACTCTAAAAAAAAGATCAGATTTTTCGAAGTACTATGATAAAATGGAATTATAAACTTTATGAACTCTATAAATTTGTTTATAAACTGTTGATAATCTACAATTTAAAATTTGTGTTTGAATACATTTTCAAAATTTTTTTTTGCATTACTTTTTAACCTTATTTTTAGCGAATATATCGATGTTAAAAAAGTATTGGAAGTCAAAGATAAGATGTAATCGAAGGGAGAAAAGACTTTTAAAGAAAGTTTGTTTTAACTTTTTTCCAAGTCTTGGAACGAAACTTTGAATCAAGACAAACGTATTTTTTCCATTTCTCAAAAAAAATTCTTAAAGAATATTTTCATTTGACCAGCGTTTAATCTTTCGTTTTAAAGTTTCTGAGGGGAGAATATATATCGTTAAAGATTTTCCACCTTCAAAACGAAATTAGATTGTGAAATCAAAAGTACGAGATTGATGCAGAACTGAATTGAAAGAAAAATAGAAACTTTTGACCCTCATTCGTATGTTTGTAATGTTAAATGATTCAAGGTGATGATGAATTGATATTTTCCTCCTTCCCATCCTTGCCCTGATTTTCTAAAGTTCGAAAATATTCTTGATAAGTGTGTTATTCTTTATTCTGGTTTCCATTCAACAACATGAGTTTTAAAGTGAAAATTATTTTATGAAAAAAAGTCATACGATAATTTACCTCGAAATTTTAATTTATTTACTTAATTTATCTACTTCATCCTCAAGAGAAAATGGGTTTCCGTTTTGTAATCTCCATGTTTCTTTTTGACCTCTGGGATTTTTGCTCCATAATTATTTATTTTATTATTCATTTGCTATTTATTCATGTTTCAAGCTCACACGATGTTTCGTGTATTAATCGCAAGCTAGATCTTTTTTCTTTCATGAACTCTGCAAACTCACTGGACTGCTTTTAGCTCGTAAATTTTTATTTGTATTAAGCCTTTAAAGCCTACTTTATAATTTATATGCATTTCACTAATTGCATTTTTTTCTCAATTCAACTCAGTTTATTTATAATTCTTATAGAAATTTAATTCTTTTCGAGAATAAGAATTGATATAAGATGAATGATGATATAAGATGAAAATAAGATTTAATATACATTTAATTCACCGTAAATCATGGGATATTATTGTAATCTGCAGCAATATTATTTTTATCTGAATTAACTTATTCTATTGACACAGTATTTTGTTTTTCGATTTCTCATTTTGCTGCAGATTAAAATGATACCTTGGGATTTTCTGTATTCATGTTTGAAAAATCGACTTATCATTTGATAAATATTATATTTTGCACCTTGCATATTATTTTCTGAGATTTCGTAATAAGTATATGCAAATTTTTTAGTTTATTTGTGAAGAAGTTTGATATGAAATTTTCAAATGGAAAAGTGCTTTATCATTTTCAATGCATAAAGAAAGAGGTATGTTTTCGAGAAGAGTATAGAAGTGGATAATGAGTAAAATACGGTCCTGAATAGGAAACTAAACGACATTCTAATGTGATATTCTATCCATATACACTTCAAAGTGCTTCTGACGCCTGAATAAGTAAATAAATTGAAGTACGCCATACGATGCTTTTAAACTAAGGAAAGATGTGTTGTTTTTCTGAAAAGGTCTGTTTAAAATGATAATGCAGTCTTATCGAGTCTCGTGTGTCTTTCCTCAAAGGCTAAAGTAAAATTTCCGAGAGGCAAAACGTTACTGAAGCTTTTCACCCTTTTAGGTCAAATGTCCAGAGTTGCTTTTTTTGCTCTCTACTCAGAACTCAATTTATTTCTCCACCTACACAACTTCTAAATCTCCATTATTTTCGTCTCCAAATAAAAAAAACAAATTATCACTATTTATACAGTCCTTTTTTTGAAAACCTAAAAAAATTGTAACGTTTTTAATTAAATTCATTAATTGTCAAAAACTAAAAGAGAAGCAGAAATGAGAAAAAGAAAATTCTTCGCAAATAATAATTCAGTTCGAGGAGAGCAAATCTCTTTACAAATATTTTTATTAACTATGTCAAGAATTTGTCAAGACTTCAGAATATTTTCAAACTGAATAACCTTTTCATTATTTTGCCTTGACATTTAATTCTGACTATTTATCATTCTTGATGAGATATCGAGACGCTCATAAAGTTTTTAGGTCTTGAAAGAATTTTATTTTTAGAACTTCTCGTTTAGTTTCTAGATCGAATGAGCTGTGAAATTCAAACTTGAACTTGGTTAAATTACCATGTGCCATGAATGGAGATTGAATTAGGAATTTAATCGCGTTACCCTCTAATCCCCATGTAATGTGCTTTTAATGGGCTTTTAATCGAAAAATGTTTATTGAATCAGGCCGCCGCGACGATCTCTTGTCGTTTGTCCTCGGTCTCAGGCCAAGGGATGCGACACGTTATTATTTCTCGAGGCAACTAAATTGAATAATTTTTTTATGATTGCGAGCTTCAGACTGAAAAATTAGAAGAAAACATTTTCTTATCAATTTCTAAATTATACTCCCCACATAAATTATATTTCAAAGTTAAATTAAATTCCAAAGTCCCTCTGAAGTTTTTCGCTTATATTATTTTCTTATATTAAGTTTTATGAAATATTTCAAACAATATTTTAAGCATAGAATTTAAGTATAAGAAATAATTCCATAAAGTTTCTTGAGAGAATTAATTTAAATAAAAAGACTGTTTTTTTATGTTCCTTCCAGGAAAGGATGAAGAAATTCAACTTATAAGTAAGGTATGGTTGATGAAAGGTGTAAAATATCGCCTGTCATTATCTCGTTTCTAAGGATCTTGCGGTTGGCAAAGAAATTTAATATTTCTTATAATTTATAATCTTTAGATCCCCCTAAGACACACAAGGTAGAAAGACTATATCTACCAGAAGCCCCTACAATGTCAAAAGGGGCCGCGAGTTCCCTCGAACATTGCCATGAATCTCCTGATTACCCACTCCCTATGACTACTATCCAACGGTCGGTGGTAAATGTTCGCACGTCCTAAAGGATAGGGACGTGAGAAATTTATTCACACCTTGAACCAGCGAGCAAATATGTATTGCGATTGAGTCTTTTAATTTTTTTCCTTTCACTAAAAAGAAAAAGAATTTCCAGTTAAAAGTTCGCAAAGCAAAGGCTCTACACGAATTGACGTCTAGTGCATAAAATTGCTACGTTGCTATAAAACGAAGCAATAAAACCATGAGCGTCGCGACGCCAAACTTCGATATATGTACATTGGATGTGTCAGGGACGTGGCCAACTTTCTTTTATCAGAATTGTGTCATTTCTTTCGATAATATATATTAATTCGATTTTATCTGAATAGAGGGTTAGATAAAATTATTGTTCATTAAACTTGATTTTATTTTTTACAGGGATCTGAACGAAACTTTCGTTCCATTTCCAAACAGGAAGTTAATCAAAATAGTTTCAGTACAATCATTAATGTAACATCTAAATCATCTAACTTTGCCTAAATTTTCTGGTAACAAACTACAGTTCAATGAAAAATAATTTTTTTCTATGAGTAACGAAATGGAACAAAAGTTTTGTCCGGATCCCTGATTTTTTATAAGTTTCTTTCATTTTATGATTCTGAAGATTTAGATATAATTGTACCATATTTGATTTTGATTGCAAATTGAAAAGATTAACAAATTTTTTTATAGTGATAATAATTTTATATTATCTTCGATCCTATAATAAAAGATTATTAATAACAGCAGGGTTCCCTGTTTTTCAGTGGAAAAGAAAAATTAAAAAAAATTGTAATAATTAATAACGAAAGGTGAAAACCAAGACTCATTTTATTTCCTAAAATCTTTCATAATTTCTTACAACCTTATAGCATTCTCCAGATTGTTCCAAAATCTTTTATCTTTTTCCTGATACTTTTTCAAGACATAAACTTCTACAAAAACTGTTAAAATATATCAGAATATTTCCAAATCTTCCAGGATCTTCTAAATATTCCGAAATTTTCTAAAGTATTCCAGGATCTTATAAATATTCTGAAATTTTCTAAAATATTTCAGATGATTTTTGAATCATTCAGAATCTTCAAAAAACCCCTCGAAATCTGATAAAGTCCTTTAGAATCTCTAGATTCTAAGGGATAAATACTCAATACTCTAGAATACTACAATATTCAAGAATTTTCCAGGGTACTTCATAATCTTCATCAATCTTCCAGAAACCTCACCTACAAAAATTTTCTATAATTCTATATTCTGCAAAAAGTCCCCCATTTTTGGCAAAAATAGGCCTTCAGAAAGAATAAGGATCGTAATCACTGATAACATCCTATGAATTCCTATAATATTTTTTGAGTTAATGAGATTTTGTTATTAAGAATATTCAATATTTATTGGCTGGTCCCTTTGAATAATTATTTATCTATTAATCTAAAAAATTTTTAATAAATCTCTTTGAATTTAGAAAGTTAGGCTATGTTTGTGGTTAAGATCTAGGTGAACCCATAACAGAGAGTTCGTGTAATTATCAACCACGTTGGGCGTCAAACTAATCCGCTCGAGCCAACCACCTCATATAGTCAGGACGTTTCTCCCTTCATATCAAAATTCCTGAACGCACGTACTGGAATTCTTTATAGCTCTTCCGAGACCGATGTTAAAGCCACACCCTGCAGAAACACATCATTTCTATCGTATGAGAAAACGAGGTTGCTAAGAAATGAGCATATGAGATATAAAAATAAAATAAAAAGAGATGAAAATTACACCAGAGGTGTAAAATCCTACTTTACTATTAATTCTAATATTACTAGGTATTGTCTATTATTACATAATATGTAATACAATTTAATTTGAATCGTTTAATTTTAAAAATATTTTTTAGAACCGTCCCCACTGTATGACAACAACCATTATCACGAGGAGTGCCTAAGATGTAACAGCTGTGGCCTCAACCTCACGGGACCCAATCAGAAACGAGCGCGAAGGTAAGATAATTATTTTCAGTAAATTTTTTAATTCATTTCATTTTTTGGAAAAATAATTTAGACTGGTTTAGAGTTGCGTATCTCAATCTCAATTCTATGAATAAAATTTACACGAAGTCTTAAGACTATATTCTCATATCCGGCATCATGTTGGAGAAAATTTAAATGGACTATTTTTTACTTTTATTACTATCTGATCTAAACTGAGTTTCA
This sequence comes from Euceroptres primus, assembly GCA_037177015.1. Taxonomy (NCBI): domain Eukaryota; kingdom Metazoa; phylum Arthropoda; class Insecta; order Hymenoptera; family Figitidae; genus Euceroptres; species Euceroptres primus. Next base: position 1,260 of record JBAGKK010510378.1, on the reverse strand, counting down.
AGTCTATTTTAGAACAATATCTAAATGCTAATTCATGCAGTCAATATTCTGCTCTCAAGATCAGAATTTTCCCAACTCTTCTTTTACCGAGAAAGAGTATTTGAATTAATTTTTGCTAATAAAAAATATTAATTAATCTATTTTTAAAATTAAATAATATTCATTCAAAAATAAAGAATATTTGAGTTGCGATATATTTTATATAAAAGAATATATTTCGGGCATTCCATGCCAAATCGACCACTTTTGACCTCGACTCCTTTCGATTTGGCTCAAACCTTTTTATCTTGTCCTACCCTATCGAAAACATTTTTTAAAATTTTTTCAAATTTTTTTACCCAACCAAAAAAAAAGTTATGGGGTTTTCAAAAAATGAATTTTTTCAAATGGCCGTAACTTTTTCGAAAATTGACTTATTGGGACGTTTTTTTCTTAAAAATTTTTGTTTTTAAATGCACTTTTCAGAAAAAAATTTATAAAAATTATACAGATCCATCTTCAACGTTTTTTTTGAAATTTTCGGAAAAAACGGAAATTTCGAGATGATTGTCATTTTTAATTTTTTTTTCTTTTTTTTTTTAATAAAAAACTTTGACATTTTTCGCAAATTCTCTGAAATTTTCAGGGTAGGATTTTTCCGTTTTCTATTTTTCTTTTTCATTTGAAAAAAAATTTAACTCAGCTTATTTTTCATATCTCTACTCTGAAAATTTTTTAGAATGTACAGAGAACCTTAAAATTTGGATAGTAATAATAATAATAATAACAATAATTAAAAGTTGTAGTCATCGGAAAAATCTCAATTTTTTTCGAAAAAGTCAGAAAAAAATAGAAGATAGCCCTGAATAAATTTTTTGTATTTTTTTTCGAAAACTACATTTAAAAACAAAGAAAATGAAAAAAACGTTATGACTTGGCCTATTTCTGACTAAACCATAAGCTTTTAAAAATTTTGAAGCAGTTAATTTGAGATGAAATTCGTTTGAATTTTTTTTTAATACGTCGATTTTTTTGTTTACATACCCACAAAACATAGTTTATTAAATAATTTCATGCACAGTAGATATAAATACAACATAACTTTATTTCTTTACATGTTTAAATAATTTATATACTCTAAATTTCTAGAAAGAAATTTTTTTTTCTTTCTTACACTAAGCTGTATTTTTACGTCTAATTAGACGTAAAAATACAAGAAAATATTTTTTTTCTTTGTTACACTAAGCTGTATTTTTACGTCTAATTAGACGTAAAAATACA
>JBAGKK010510367.1:0-14035 GCA_037177015.1 Euceroptres primus | reverse complement strand
ACATGGAAGAATAATATTTTTTGGATTGCGTTTCGCTTTCCTAACTATTTTACAATAGTTATTAATATTTTTAATTACTAAAGAAGTAGATAAGGCTTTGGCTAAATAACATTTACATAGATATCTTATTCTTTCTTTAATAATAACAAGTTTCGCTTCAGCTGTCAGTATGATTTTTGGTGTGCTAATTCAATAACCTAAGGATGCTCTTATGGCAGCGTTTTGGACTTTTTCTAGTTTTGTAAAGAAATTTTCACTGTCACAATAATAGACGAAACAGCCATAATCTATAATAGATCGAACAATCAAGGTTTATGCCTCAATCTCAAAATTGATTATTTCAGTGTTCTCAAGCTATATTTTGAGGTTAGGGTCAATGACCTCAAAAACAAGAGGGCACCCTTTTTCCCAAAGGTTTCAGTCATCACGAGTCATCCCATGCTTCAACCACAAAATGGGTTATTTAAGTGCTTTTAAGCTTTTTTTAAGGTTAGGGACAAATGGTGACCAAATGGGGCTAAACGGACACCAGATTCGGATTCAGCGACCTCAAAAATATGACCATACACTTTTCTCTGAAGGTTTCATTCACCAACTCGATATTTAGCTGTTTTTTTATATTAGGGTCTATGTGGTTAAACGGACCCCAGATTCGGATTCTGCGACCCCAAAAACATATAGATATGGAGGTCTAGTTCACCAGACATGATACTTTTTTTTTGCCTGTATATTTATAAGAATTGTTGACACGCATTCTTGATAAATTAAAATTATTATCATAAACCTGCAATGAACCCCACAACAAGATTAAGTTTAAGTGAAAGAATTTTCATCCAGGGAAAACTGTTCGTTAAGGCATTTGTTTGAATAATTAGTTGATCAGTATATAAATTATTATTTAATTTTTTAATCTTTGACGGGTTGAAATACAGTGAGATGCATACAGAGTAATTGTAGCTTCCACTTATTCTTGCAGCAAACTGATAGAAATAGCACGTATTCTTAAGAAAATATCGAGATAAAGCTATTTTCAACAATATTATTGAAAAAGCCGAATTTTAAACATCAAGAAAACGTTTATTTAAGCATTTGCTTATATTATTTGTTATTATTAATAACAAATCATTTTTTTACAATGTTTTGTCATTGATAGTGAATTTTTACTATAATTGATTTTGGTTTAAGGGGAAGGACGAGCTGTGGATAGAAGAAAAATACAAAATCGAAAATTTGTTTATTTAATTGTTTATAAAAATAGTGGTTGTTAATGTTTGTCGCTTTTTTGTCATTATCTATAATTGTTATAGGGAATCTGAGCAATCAGCGTTCAGAAATTAACATTTTCAACGATTAAGAAACATAGTCACGTAATTGTTTTTAAAATTTGTTAATAACAATTATACTCACCGCCCAGCCAATTATTGTTGTTTATTAAATATATACTAATTCTAACTGATAATTAGTTTATACAAATTGTTAATAATAAGAGAAAAAATAATATTGTTGAAAACGCTAATTTTATCGCCTTATTTATTTATATATTAGAGCAGACAGAAACAACTTGAAAAATTTAAGAAAGTAGTGTGTTCAGAAATTTAATGCTGATAATTTTAAAAAATAATAATTTAAATCCGTTAAGAATTACGACCTGTGGTGGATTATGAACTGTGAATTCTGAATTCCGAACATTGAACATTGTTTTTTTCCACAGAGTAGATCTTGTAACGCCCTCGAGGATTTTCTGCTTTACGCCGACGTTTTCTGCCCACATAGGACGGCCCCTTGATGCCGTTCAAAACGAAGCAAAGCAAAAAAGTCTCATTTCTGGCTCGTTCACTTCTGGTTGTTTTCTCTTTCTTCGACTACGTTTTCTCATTTTGCACCGGGTCATTTTTTCACTACTCGTTTTGTCCTTTTTCGGTCTCGTCTCGGTTTTTCGAGTATTACTTGCCAGATCTGTACTAGCTAAGCATGCAGTCCACGTCAGCGATCTTCTTGAAATTTGATGCACTACTTCGAATTCGCTTTGTTGAATAAGTTGTAAAAGTGTTAATATTACAGTATATTATACTCCTTTTTCCATTACTGGTTAATTTGATCTCAAATGCGACTATTTTTGGATTCTTCTAAAGCAGGCCTTCCCAAGTAGGAGTGTGCCTTCCCAAGATATATGTTTCGCTATTCCTTCCAGCGCTACTCCGCACTGTTTCCTCAGCCACCTTAGTTAAAAGACACTGAGAAGTAGCGTTGGTAGGAAAGGCGAAACATCTGTTTTAGGAAGGCGCTGTCCTACTTGGGAAGGCCTGTTCTGAAAGTCCCAGCTTTGAATCTTTTCGCCTCTTATTTTTTATTATTCAATACTTATTTTGCTATTTATAAAAATTAAATATAGTTAATAAAAATAAATCTGCAGAAATTAAGTTTTTCTATTTATTTGCAAATTTCTTTATATCTATTGAACTTGAAGTTCATTTCGACTTCTTGAGATTTAACAATAATGTAATTCAATAAATTGTTTACCAAATTTAGATCTTTGGATTCTGCGTCGATTAGCTTGTATTATTAGGTAAATAAAATATATTTTGCTTGATGAAAAACATTCAAGAAGCCTGGTTTGGACCGAACCAGGCTCCAACTCCTGATTTGGGTTCTCCGCCCGGGTCTCCATTACAATCTCCGTCAATGTAGGTTTCAACGAAATCTTCGCTAGATCCATAAACGCGAAGAGTCTGGGACGCCGAGAAGTTTGTTTCTACTGTTGGAAAGGCACGGTGGCCCTAACTATTTCTGACTTTGAACTGGGGCTTGAGGTCCTTCACAGGATTGTATTTTTCTTTTTCGTACTCTTGAAGCAATGGTACTTTCATTTGGGTTCGTGCCCGGAGAAGTTTCTGCAGGTACTCTATAGGACGCATCAGAATCGCGGAGCTTTGAAGTATTAGGTGGCCTGCCAACCGTTTTCGAAACAGAAGAAGCCAAGTGGGGCAATTTAGTCGGAGTATAAACTCAAGCTATAAACTTCTTCTCATAAACAATTTAGTCGGAGTATAAACTCAAACTATAAACTTCAAGGTCGACGGTTTCTACTGAATTACGAGGGGTTTAGAGGACCTGCAAGCTCCTAATGACGGTTTTGGCTAATCTCGCCTCAGTTGGATTCGCGGCTTCTTTGTTCGAGAGAGCGCAGGTTCTTACCTGCGCTCTCTCGAACTTACCGTCCGATCGTGAATCGGGAATACCCGGATGGAACCCTTATTTTCTAACTTTAGTTTGTTTCAGTGTCGGATTATTTGCTTGTATCGCTAGGGCAGGGAGCATTTTTTCGTCCCAAGGGATTTCCGGCCAAAGCTTCCAAGTCGCAATTTAGCTTGCCCTTTTTAAATCCAAACATATTGATATTCAATCTGGCCAAATGCTATTAGGCTTCCCCTGTACACCTTCTTCGTCAGTGTGACATTTATATTTCCCGCTATCCCTTCTCCTAGGGTTTTTTTCAGAGTTTCCTTAGAGTTTCAGGTGCCATCGAAGTAGATTTGCCCCTGGAATACTAATATGACAGTGTACAAAAGAGCGAGACATTCTTTCTCGGTTTTTTGATATATTTGTTCGCAAGAGTTCATGATTTTGAAATAGTACGCAATAAGCATATTCTGATACGCTCTATCTTTGTTTATATATAAGCCTAATAATTAAAAAAAACCGTATCTGAATTTTGCGGTAGGGATGCAGCGGGCGCTGCTACCGGCCGAGATAACGAAGGTCACGAGGGCGGTCGAGTCCCCGCGAAGATAGCGCGGGGGACACGTTCGGGATGTTCTAGGACCCATGACAGAATCCAGCTTCCGGTTCTCACACGGAATGTACCGTAGATTCTAAATCGTGGTATTCAAGGCGGCGAAATGATCTTGTATCCGCAGGTTTTCCTTCGAGGCGGAACGTAACTCTTCGACGTCCGTGGCTAACACGTCGAGATCTTTTCGAATTCGCGGGTCTCCGAGAACTAAGATCGAGAATTCCCCGAGAGTCGATGTTGTCGCGGCAAGTCGATCCTTGATAGGAGCATTTTTCCGAGGTTTTGGTCGGGGCATACCACTTCGCTTACGCCTCTTGGCGTTCTCTGTCGGGTTCGTGAGCGTATTAGTGGGACGGAGTCTGAAATGGAAGAAGAGAGAGAGCGAGAGAGAAAGAGAGAGATAGAGAGGTAGAATTAGTCACGAAAGGCATACGAACGGGGTCGGAAGGAAAACCCGAGGGTTACGGACCACGCGAGGTTCTTGGGCGTAGCGAATCATGGCGATACATTGCCTGAATGCGAGGATGCACTGGCTGCTGTAATCCGCCGGTCGGTGTCTGTGTTCCCCTGTGTCAAGAGTTCTCTGAAACTGCAAAGCTGTTCCCAGAGAAAAACACCGTGGTGTAGACTAGGCGGCTTCCCGGCTACATTAGACGTAAATTATATGTTTCTACTGTATTATTTCGCGAGGAAAGGTACGAACCAAAGAAAAACTAGACTGTTTATTCAGGACTCTGAACTTATTTCCTAAGACTCGAGAAGAGGTAAAGCGGCATCTGACTTCTTTCAAGTTCGTATTGCATGGCGATTTCGCTGCAGCTCACTGGGAGCGAGGCACTTCGAACTAAGAGACAGGGAACGCGCCTCGGCGAAATCTAGCCACCCGATTGGTCCAGCTCGGAGAAAGAAGGAGAGAAACTCGTGTATGGGCAACCACCCACGGTCACCCGCCGCCTCTCCTTGCCAAGGCGCGCGCTCGCTCAAATAAAATAAGAAGTCTATAAGAGAATTAACATAAGAATCAGTAAAAGAATATTAAAAACAAAAAGAGACTATAAAAACTTAAAATATATGAAAAATCTATAAAAGAATTCAAAAATATATAAACAGTTGCTAAAATAAAAAGTAAATTATATTCATCATTTTATTAATTAAATAAACGCTTTAAATCTGCTGCAAACTTTTAAAATATATCAAAAATAAAAAAATTATAAAATTATAAAGATTCCGACGAGGTTCCCTTATTATTAATTATTGACAAGGGGCAAAGAGTGGAAAGGCAGGGAAAGATCGACAAGTTGAGACTTGTCGAGTGGCCAGATGTGTCTAAAAGGAAAGTTGGAAAGGAAATTTGGTGACGCTGCCTTGAATCATTGAGTCAGCAAAGGTCGTCATTAACGAAAAAGTAAACATTCGAGAAATATTGACCTAGATTCATAGCTTAGAGTTTCAGAGAAACTCAAAGCTAGAACCCTTTTGGCAAATGTTTTCGCGTTCACTTCACTTTTCGAGGTATGTTGTGAGATTGAACGTTTTACTAAAATCTGTGTACTGCAAGATTGGTTCTTTACATTGACATTTCTTGAATTGAATTGAATTAAAATATTGAATTGAAAGCTATCTTCTTGTGCGGATCCCCACACCCACTTTTCGTTCTTCTTAAGGGGATCTGTTAGTGGTTTTACAATTTTCGCATAGTCCTTAATAAACCTACGGTAATATCTCGTGAGGCCATGGAACTGACGGATGGAGCAGACCTTCTTGGGATGATAGAACTATTTTACCACTTTCACTTTCGCGGGGTTATGCTTTACTCCATTGCGACTAATGACATTCCCCAAATAAGCTACTTCTGTACGGAAAAAGTCACATTTGTCTAGCTGGAGTTTTATTTTCGCATGGAGAAGAGCCGTCGGATTTTCACATCGTGCTGCTCAAAAATCTCGGAGTAGAGCACGATTTGGTCAAGGTATACGAAAGCTTCAGTTTAATACCGCTTTCTTGAGGCGCTGGTAGAAACCAGGAGCGTTTTTTACCCCCACAGGCATTCCCCATGCTCGTGATGTCCTCGAGGCGAAAAAAACGCTGTCTTAAAGTGGTCATCTGGCTGACTTTCTTTTTGGTGGAAACAACTGGCCTGATCGAGGACAAATAAGTATTGCGAATTACCTAACTGATCCACGATATCGGTTATCCTCCGTAATGGATAGGCGTTACTTTTTCGTTCAGCGCTTGGAAGCCAAAGACAATCTTCCACTTCTTTTTACCGGACGCGTCAAGTTTCTTCGGAACTATCCAGTGAGTCGAATTGAAGGGGCACTTTGAGTCTGTTATGATGCCGTTATCGTATAACTTTTGAGTTTGAATTATTGTATGATCTACGGCCTAGTGGAGGAACCGATACTGATGACTTGGTCATCTATAGTTAGGATTTTGTGTTGCATGAGATGGGTTGCGGTGAGGTGTTCTGCAATCAAGCGAAAGATATCTGAAAAATTAGTTAACCACACATTCCTGCTCTTCTGGAGTCAAGTGAACGATCTAGGGATCCATCGCTCTGCACAATAGGAGCAAGGATTGTCCGGGCTTCCTGGTGGATTTTGCAAACTATCTTCGGATTCAGATGCGAAAGATTCATCACCGGAAAGGGTAAAATACTGGTAAAATACTTGCGAACGTATTTCAATATTTATGTCATTCTAGGTTGTGTTTATCGCTAGAACGTAACATTCTCCGTTACGGATATTTACAGCGGCCCCACCGATATAGAGACCTTCCTGTGTTTGAATCCTAGGCAAGTATCCTTACAAAGTCTCTGGATTTTTTGTGGTTATAACTATAGGTTGTCTAGCTCTTTTCTTAATTGTTAGGAGTGTAGAAAAGGGCTTTATCAGAGAATTGTGGCGAAAAGAAAGTTGAGCCTATTCCTGACTACGTGAAATTCCCAAAGGACTTTTCCTAGTGTAACTTGAACGGTGCCAGGTGTTTCACAAGGTGTTTACTTATACCGGCAATAGCAATTGATCCAGTGAGTTTAACTTTCATCTCTTTTTGCAAAGCTTGTAACTTAAAGAGACTTACTTCCAATCCCGATATCCTTGAATCAATATATAAATTATATTATAATTAAATTGTATTATTACCGCAAGTTTTGATAAATGTATAGACATATACTTTTCAAAGGTGGAAAGTTTATTAACTTGCAAATTTTAAACAGCGAAAATAATATACTAAACTGATGAAAAGACTTGTTGAGTTTTTATCAGCAAATATTATGAAATCAATTGAAATCCTCAATATAAAAAACCTATCCTAATAAAAATAACATATAGTTTTTTTTGCAGTTTCAAAAGCAAAACAATTTATTTTCAATTTTATTTAATAAATGTATTCAATCAATAGCAATAGTATCTTCTAATATCGAATTGATTTTTGCAGTTAAAGAGCAAGCGTTCCCCGAGTTGAGGAACATTAGATGCGTGATAGACTTATTCAACAGTCTATTTCGATGTTTCCAAATAACCAGTGAGCTTCAAGAGAAGAGCCGCTCTGGTGGAGCTGACGTTGCAGGTGTGCATAAGAGATACTGTGCCATTTTTGCTAGATTCGGGTAGATTTTTTCATTTTTTTGCCCCCATTTTAAAATATCGATATTTTTTCCGGATCGCTTCGATGCTAAATAATGGTCTATTTCTCGACATTAAGTAAGTAGTGGTGAACCCTGATGAGATACAGATGATACTTGACCCTGTCCAGATTCATATTCAGAATCTGATGCATACAATGCATTCGCATCGAGCTTGTCTTCCTCTTATGAATCATCAACCATTCTTTGCTCCAGAATTTCGTTCTCAAGAGGGCTTTATTATTAATTATAATTATTAATTATGAAGGCTTTACCTAATTGATATATAAAAAAACTGTAAAAAAATTTACTTCCAAATCATGCTTATTTTTAAATCAAAATTATCTCGATTTTCAAATGAACATTTTCATATCTAAACAAAATTTATTTTAAAATGCCTTGATAAATTGATACGTGTTCTAATAGAACTCTGTATGTGAGTAAGCTATAACAGAATACATACACTTAAGTAATACAAATTGATTGAGAGAAATTTAAAAAAAAGTTTCAAAAACTTTCCAATTATTAAAATATTGCATTAACAAACATAATTTCGAAATTTCACCTGTGCTTTGTAGTATTGAGTTTTGTAAATATCTTCAAATTTCTTTAAAGATTCTGCTAACATTTCTTTGCCTCAATCGGTGAGTTGAAACGTCTCTAATTTATGCCTGGAATCGAGGATTAAAATAGCACCATAAACCCAGTGGCTCTTGTAGTAATGCTTCAGAAGTTTTTCTAAAGCTGCTTGTAAAGGTTCAAAAATGTTGTCCTCAACTGGTGACCTTCTAAATTTCTCAATTAGTTTAATTTTCGCTTTTTCCAGTTTATCCAGCAGAAGGTTGAAGCCGACGATGACTAGTGGTAAAGTAGTATATTTCTCGCCACTAAAAACTACGCCGCTACAGAACCGAGTGAAGTCGACCGAGAGTGCCGAGAGCACTTGGCTCGAATGCAACACTAGTGAAATCCGTCATCCGTTCACGTTTTCTGTTTGTTTTATTCGTGAATTTACAATTTATTGGAAATAGTTTTGGGATGATAAAGTAGTTTTCCTAGAAGTAGTGTTGCACATCGATAGCATCGATCGAGAAATTACCACATTCGAGAAAGATGCTCGTTTTCTGAAATCAAAATCTCGACTTATTTCATATCGTTGAACCGAGCAGCTCGAATCGAACGATCATAATCGAGAATTTCACTCTAAAAAAATAATAAATGACGTGAAGTTTTATGCTACAGTTATTTACAATCTATTGTTAATTATCTAGTTTATACAATGATCTTAAAGTAGAGTTTGTTCAGAATTGTTTTATAATTGAGTCTTAAATTTATGCGCTAAAATTGTTATCAAAGTACATAGTACAAATGGTTTGTATTAGTAATTTAATTTTTAATATATGCTAAACTATTAAAAACATTTTAAAAAATTATTACTGAACACTTGAGATAATTTTTCATGATTTCAATTGACTTAGTATAAATAATAGGAAAAATTTAAATTCTTTAAATTTATAAGATTTAAAAGAAGAACAAGATTTATTCATTGAAAAACAGGTCAAATCAACCTTCCATCACGGATTTTATTTTAGAGGCTAAAGAACAGATGACCCACGAATTGAGACCAACGAAATACCTAACAAACTTGTCGCTTAATCTATTCCGGTGCTTGAAAATCGTTCGCGAACTTCGTGCAAAAAGTCGCCCTTATGAAACGGATGATGCCGAAATAGCCAAAAAGTCTTCAGCGGTACTTTAAAACATCAACATTGGCAACTGCTCGTTTTTCTGCAACATACAACTTTATTTATCACTCCTAATCACTTTCTGATAAACCAGCAGGAGATTCTTCCGTTTCTTTGTACAGCGATAATAAATTAAGATCTTCTTCATCTTCAGAGTGCTCATCTGCGGGTTCAGTACGAATAGGACCCTCCTAAATATTTTTAATAATTAAATTATTATATTTTATAAGGTATATCAATATCTTAATGAGAACGTTATCGGGATAGCTTAGCATCTTACATGGGATATTTCCTGAATTTCGATATCATCAGGATATAATGCGAATAGAATTGTTGAAAAACTTTTGCATATTTGGAAGTTTGTTGACATTTTCTGCTTAATAAACTACATTTTATCTTCCAGGAAAATTTAAAAAGCGTTTATGTATTTCTAAATATTTTGATTATCTAATGAACAGGTTCCGTAAATCAAAAACTTTTGTAAAAATTAAACATTTACGAAATCTTTGCTTTTAATTTTTTTATAAATTTTTAGGACTACCTTCTTAACAGGTGCTCTGTAGAACTCGTCCCCATTAAGTCGTATCAAATGTTTTTACTTTGTGTCTTAGTTCTAGGGTCAGTACCACACAGTAGATCCAGACTTTTAACTTTTCCTTGCAACCTGTTGTTCGATTTTTTTAGCTTATATCGTTAAATAAAAATTCGTTTTTTAACGATAAAAAAAGTTTTAACGATGAAAAATATATCGTTAAATAAAAAAAAAAGTTAAAAGAAGCATGCTAAATTCGACAACGACTAAATTCAAGGTGGGGTACTTTTCTCCACTAAAAGCTTGTTTCTCCACTGCTCCGAGTTTTTAAGGAGTTTAAATAAGTTCCTTAGTTTTGAAAATTGTGATAAAACAGGACTGGCTTCAATATTTGTTACAATTTCGCTAGCTTCTTTATCATTATTTTACAATTCTTGGTTTTCTCTGCTGTTTTAAGTATCTTCTTGACCCTCATCTTAATTATTTTCCTCGTTACAAATAGTATCCAGTCCCAGTACTTTCAACATTCCTTTTACCGATATATTGAGAATGTGCGGATAACATTAAAAGTTTTGATTTTTGTAATCAAAGGTCATCAAGTAACTAATGTTGTCTAATGTTATTCCCAGCACTTTTAGTGTTATTTTAAAATTCTCTACAATTTCGTAGAAGGATTTAGCAATGTCTGTACCAGTATGAGAAGCAACAAAATCCACTACAAGGGAGTGCAATTTTCAGTCGTCAACAATGAAATGGCCAGTTATGACATTATAACCTCGATGAGCGACTGAAGATCATCCGTCTAAAGTGAAAAATATTTTAGACTTGTTTTTCTGCTAACCAAACATTACAAACCCTTGCATTTTCTCAAATCTACTCAAAACTATAGCTGTCATTGTGTTTCGCATTGGCACTTCAGTGGACGGATTAAGATAGTGAAAGAATTCTTGAGTTTCTTGATCATCAAAACAGGTAAGAGATAAATGTTTTTTTGCTGCCCAATCGACCAGTTTTTCCTCAAATACTATATCATAAGCCTAAATTTAAATATATATTAAAGAGGATTGAAAAAAAAGTTTTAGACATGATAATCTGTGTCAACCTGTTTAAAATTTGAAATAGAGCTATCAATATCCTGAAGTTACTTAAAGCCAGAGTAAGTTTCAAAAATCCGTTATTTTCAGTGTTTTGGAAAAAACGCTAGTGTGAATGTTTTTCAATCTACATATTATGTCCAATTTTTATAAGTGTGAGTGGATCTTTAATTTGGTTTTATCTACGAGAAAATCTTATATTTGCATGAATACCTTAAAATCAAAATTAATTCTGGAAGCTCTGAAAATTATCTTTATTTATTTTTAAGCCTCGAAAAACATTTTTGCACTTAAAATATACTGGAAAAAATTAAAAAGATTTCAGAATTTGAAATATCAATGGCCTTAATTTTTAACTTAAGAATTTTTTAATTAAAATTATAGTATATTGTATTATAAAATGGATATTGACTGTTTTTTTTACAATTTTTGTAAAAAAGAAGTTTCCTTGTACTATAGGAAAAAGTACCACTTAAACATTTAAAATAAGCCATGAATTCGATTTCGGGCGTTTTCTTTTTATGTTGTTATGATGCTCATTTCGTATAAGCAAGTTGCTTATTTTGTTCAATATTATAAATTATACAAATTTTCTTAACTACACAGCCAAACAAAAAAAAAGTCTGGTACTTTTGACGAGACATATGTATTCCTATGTATTTTGAGACACTGAATCTGAATCTGAGGTCAAAATAGCACCTTTCACGATTGGTTTTCGACATAACCTCAAAAAACCGTATTTTGGAGTATATGATAGAAAAACGTGTTTTTTATGGGATTCAAGCGACTGATTCCAAAAATAGAGCCAGATTAGTTATATAACTGAGAATTTTATGACATAACCTAAAAAAAATTCTTACAGCAGCAACAGCCAGCATTGCATTTTTATGGATTTTGACCCGCAGAACCCAGTTTTTAAGCCAAATCTGCATAGTAACGAACAAATCTGTTACATTATTCCAAGAAATTACTGTATTATAACAATCTTCTCTTAGAGAAGTCTTTTTCATCTTATTTATCGTAAGTACAGGTATGCTTACTGCGTTTCTTCTGAACTATGAGTTCAGAGCCTCTTGTGTTATGATTCAATCATAAATCTTTGGACTGGAGTGTTTATTCATTTGCATCCATTGAATTCACTTACACTCATCGCTGGATTATGGGTCACTGGATTTCGGGCCGGGTTCATGGTCGTTCACGCTTCATAGTCGTATCCCCCCCAAGCATTCCTTGACCGGCCTACATCGATCGAACAGTCAGGGCCGCCAGAAGTTGTTTATATCGCGAATCTCTGCGCATTTAATTTTGTACGTTCAGAGACTATATACGCGGTCCTGAATGTTGACATAAGACTGCTCGCTCGTCGCTTTAAATCGGGTTGAAACTGGATTTTAGTAGAATTAAGGACCGCGATGAGTGTAAATATTAAGGGTCATTACCTGCTACTGCACTAGATACTGGAATTGATGACAACTGCTCTGAAAAGAGATTTGTAGAATGATTCACCTTCCAGCCCAGTCAGGAACGAAGCCAGCGAAGGCGCGCTGCCCGGAAGGGGGACATTAGGGTGTGAGAATGAAGCTGTAGTACCGCTCAGACAATTTTGTTTTAAGGCTATGTTCCAGACTTTCTAATTATATCACTGATACTATATATGAATTCAGCAGCTTGAAATCTTTAATAAAACCACGTTTCACCATCATATACTCAAAAATACGATTTTTTGAGGTTATGTCGAAAACCAATCCTGAAAGGTGCTATTTTGAACTCACATTCGGATTAAGCGTCTCAAAATACATAGGAATGCATGTGTCTCGTCAAAAGTACCAGACTTTTTTGTGTGTGGCTATGTTATGTTTAGTAAAATTGTAACTATTATGATAATTTGAGAATGTATCGTTCAAATTAACAATTTTTAAAAATATTATAATTGATTAAAAATGTAGTATTGTCATCTGAACTGTAAGACAAAATGATTTATAAAAGATATTAATTTTTGTGGAATCGGTGAATAAAAAACCAAGATTGGGAGACTGAATACTGCAGACTGGGTTGCGTAAAATTTTCAGAAAATCATAGAACCTATGGTATATGGTTAATTCAAATTTTTTTATTCATATATTCATATATTCAATAATTCAAATTAATTATAACTAATTTAAAATTATTGCTTGCGATGTATCCATTGATGGGTAAGTTTCGTTAAATTCTGTAGGGTGTTCATTTTTTAGATCCCGCTTAAAACGGTGGTGTTGCAGCCAATCATTTTAATGGTTTTGATTATGGGTGGATCTTTTAAATGACACAGTTTTATTTTCCCTATTTGAAATTGTCCTTATCAACACTGAACTCGAATGACTTTTGAAATGTCTTGTTCTTTTCAAACTTCCTACGTTTTGGTCGAAGCGCTGTATCGTCTTGAAGAATTCCACTTTTTGAAATTACAGACGAAAGTTAGTCTAGTATAACGTAAAAAATTAGTCTTAATAACACTTATTAATAAAAATAGGTCATTTCATTTTTTTCAATATTTTAAATTTTGTAGAATTCAGTATAATTATTGATTTTAAAAGAGACACAATTCTAGTCCAATTTGCTTTAGTGCTTACTTTTACAACTATAAAAACATAGCCAAAAAGGCTGAATTTGGAATATATTTTCACAACAAAACATATTTTTAATAGTTTATATTCAATAGCAATTATGTCAAGATTTACGTATGTTAAGAATAATATGGAATCGTTAAAATTTTCACCAATTGAACAAATTAATAATTTCATTATTGTATATTTAATTCACCCAGTAGTCCGCTTCCTATTTTCTCTTGAGTGGCATTCTGTTCTGTTTTGAATTTTGAGACGATTTGAAACGAAAAATGACAAAAGAATATCCAAGTAACTCGGCTCGATAAATGCTCGTATTTTGCTCTCTCTCCCTCTCTCTCTCTCTCTCTCTCTCTAGGTACACCCGTTAATTTACTTAAGATTGCTTTAATAAACGCGGTTTCTGTTTTATCTACTTGGCCAGGCCAAATATTGTAGTTGACGCGTTTTCATTAGAACAGGGTCCTGGTAGGTCGGGCGCTATTCTAAATTTTACTGTGGGATTGAAAGTGCGAAGCTTAAATTGGGCGGACACGATTATAGTTTGTTATATACATGAATGCGACAACGACATTAAAACGGAAATCAATAAAAGGCTGCAAACTGGTAACGGGTGCTATTTTGCAACGATGCCGCTTCTAAA
>JBAGKK010510346.1:0-14038 GCA_037177015.1 Euceroptres primus | reverse complement strand
CAATTTTATAATGAATTAATTATAATGTGACATAAAAGTAATATTCAATATTTAATGCACGCTTTCACGTTATCCTGTAATATTTGTCCTAGGACTGTATGATTTGTATTGAACTGAAATTGAAATTAAATTCAAAGAGTTCAGGCTGAATTTACAGAATTCAAGGTAAATTTAAAGAATTAAAGAAGTCAAAGAATTTAAAGTTAATTAAAATAATTCAAGGTAAATTTAAAAACTCAAGGTGAATTCAAGAATTTAAGGTGAATATAAAGAATTCAAGGCGAATTCAAAGAATTTAAGGTGAATTCAAAGAATTCAAGGTTAATTCAAAGAATTCGAGGTTAATTCAAAGAATTCAAGGTCAATTCAAAGAATTCAAGGTTAATTCAAAGAATTCAAGTTCAATTCAAAGAATTCAGGATGAATTCAAAATATTCAAGGTGAATTCAAAGAATTCAAGTTCAATTTAAAGAATTCAGGATGAATTCAAAATATTTAAGGTGAATTCAAAAGAAGAAAACAAAGTCAATCCAAAATAATTCAAAACAAAAATGCAATGTGAAATCAAAAGAACTCAAAGTAATTCAAAAGCATTTAAGGTGACTCTAAAGTAATTTAAAGAATACAAGGCGAAATGAAAAAAATTCAAAAAATTGAGGGTGAATTTCAAGAAATCAAATAATTTATGATGAATTCATAGAATGCATGGTGAAATTAAAGAAATCACGGTGAATTCAAAGGAATTCATAATAAGAATACAAAATCAATTCAAAATAATTCAAAATAAGAATACAAGGCGAATTTTAAAAATTCAGAGAATTGCAAAATTAAAAATAAGAATAAGGTTGAGTACTAACGAAAAATTCAGAGAATACAAGATGAATGCAAAATAATTCAAAGAATACAAAGTGAATTCAAAAGAATTCAAGGTAACTTTAAAATAATTCAAAGAATGCAAGGCGAAAACAAAAGAATTTAAAGAATTGAGGGTGAATTTAAAGCATTCAAGGTGAATTCAAGGAATTCAAAGAATTCAAGATGAATTCATAGAATACAAGGTGAATTCAATGAATTCAAGGTGAATTAAAAATTCAAAGAATTGAAAAACTAATAATAAGAATACAAGTTAGGTTCAAACGAAAAATTTAAGATGAATTCAAAATAATACGAAGATTATAATGGGAATTGAAAATAATTCAAATAATTCAAGGTGAATTGAAAAAAACTATGTAGAACATACAAGATGAATCGAAAAAAAATTCAAAGAGTACAAGATGAATTTCAGGAATTTCAAGAATTCAAAGAACTCAAGAAATACAAAAGAATTCAAATAATTATAGGTGAATTTAAAGTAATTTAAAGAATTCAAAATAAGAATACAAGGGGAATTAAAAAAAGGAGTCAAGGACTACAAGATGAATTCAAAATATTTTTTTAAAGAATAAGTGAATTCAGAATAAAGTGAATTCAAAATACAAGGCGAATTCAAAAGAATTCAAAGAATACAAGATGAATTGAAAATAATTCGAAGAATATAAGGTGAATTGAAAAGAATTCAAAGAATTGAACGCGAATTCTAAAGAATTCAAAGAATACAAGATGAATTCAAAATAATTAAAAGAATACAAGATGAATTCAAAAGAATTTCAAGAACTGGAAGAACTCAAGGAATACAAAAGAATTCAAGGAATTCCAGGTGAATTCAAAATAATTCAAGGTGAATTTAAATTAATTCAAGATTTATTTATTTATTTAAAATAATTCGAAGAATATAAGGTGAATGAAAAAGAATTCAAAGAATTGAAGGTGAATTGAAAAGAATTATTTAAACAATGCAAGATAAATTGAAAAGAATAATTCAAAGAATACAAGATGAAGTCAAAAGAATTTCAGGAATTCGAAGAACTCAAGGAATACAAAAGATTTCAAAGAATTCTAAGTGAATTAAAAATAATTCAAGGTGAATTTAAAGTAATTCAAAGAATTCAAAATAAGAGTATATGTTGAATTCAAAAAGTTTTTTAAAAGAATAGCTGAATTCAAAATAAGGTGGATTCAAAATAGAAGGCGAATTCTAAAGAATTCAAAAAATACAAGATGAATTCAAAATGACTCAAAGAATATAAGGTGAATTGAAAGGATTTCAAAGAACTGAAGGTGAATTAAAAGAATTATTCAAACAATTTTAAAAGAATTAAAAGGAATAATTCAGAGAATACAAGATATTCAAAAGAATCTCAAGAATTCAAAGAACTAAAGGAATACAAAAGAATTCAAAGAATTCTAGGTGAATTCAAAATGATTCATTTGATATTTCCCGGTAATTCGTGAAGATTTCATAACAAAAACCTTGCCAACAGATTATTTCCATAATTTAAAAGTCTAAATTACTTTTGTCCGTCGGAAAAAGATTTGAAACATGTGCAAATTAATTTTCTCCTTTTCTCCTTCTTTTAGAAGCTGCTAATGCACCGAAGGAAATTGCATCTTCGCTTTCTAGAAAGGCGCGAGAATATCTCATCGACCACAAACCCAGCAATAAGTCCATCTCTTGAATTCATGCGATTGTTCTCGGTTGTGAAATCACCTTAACGTTCCGGCTGCACTCTCGTGAGAAATGACACTCGTCGAGAACGTTGCTGAGCATTGGCGAGAGAAGTTTTGGTGAAAAGTGCGCTTACGTGGGAATATCCAGCCGCTTTTTCCTGTAAGCGGGATAGCAAAAGGAGTTAGTTTTACCGCGGGAACGGCGGCAATGAAATATCATCCAGTATAGTTTTTGACGAGACACCCTTGGACTGCCTACTGCATGAAATGTTGAGTTGAAAGTTGAAATGCGTGAATAACCGAATTCTCCCTTTGCGATCTGAATATCCTCGCCACTTTTTGGAAACGCTGTTTTACTCCATTCAAAAAAGGAAAATAAATAACTAAAAAAAGAGGAAAACGAAAAGAAGGAAGAAAGAGAAACTAAACTTTAAGTGAAGAAAGAAAAAATGCAGTAAAAAAATAGAAAGCTACAAGAAAAGGGAATATATGTATCTTAGAAAAACGAATGATACTTATTGCAGATAATTTTTTAAGATAAATGTTGTGATCGCAACTTTTCAATTAACGATTACCTTTGGCACAAAACTTATTTTTTTTTAAATTAAGATAATTCAAAAGAGAATAATTACTTTCGGGGCGCCAGATCTTTCCGGGATCAGATTAAATCAAATTATTTAGTTCAAAAATTAAAATAACAAGTAAAAATAAATAAGTTTTTGTGACGGAACTTTAAAAAGGTTAGCTCAGTCCCTTATCTGGAAAATGGACAGGAGGTGGTTTTTTGGAAAAAGATTTTCCTATTTACTTATTTAATTTACTTATTTAAATTAAATCCAAAGAAAAATATCAGGAATTGACAAATAATTTTTAATTATTATAGACCCAATTAGTAATAAAGTTGGTTTTTTCTTGTGGCCTTAGGTCTTAAGCTTCATGGGTTTTTGAAATGAACAATGATTATTTTCGGTGTTAATTTAATTTATTAATTTCAGATCAGATATTGAACACCTTAGTAACATATATTTTTATGTAAATAGTAATTTCTGTTATTTTCGGTAATTTTACCATTATTCTCTTTTTCAAGTTCCTAACGTCGAATTTTGGAGCATGGCCACACTAACATGCGGTCCTGCTTTAATTATTGTTTTTGACGCAATAATTCGTCTCTTTTAATAAAATTAACATGAATTTTAACTTCAAATAATTTCTCTTTTTAAAAATTAAAAAAGTTTAAATTTATTTCTAATGTGTTTCTTTATGACTTCAAAAAAATAAATAGACAGAAAGATGAGAATTCAAAAAATTTTCTTCATATTCTTATTAAAAAGAACTAAGTATTTCCAGTATCATTATGAATTATCATGAATTTCCAGTATCATCATATTTAGCTCAAATGGATTTAATTTAAGCAAATCCTTTATTTAAGTCACACAAATTGTGCCAAACAAATTATTATGTATAATTATACAAAAAAATTGTTTCTTTCAATAATATGATATCAAACAAATTTTTTTATTTGATTCAAACAAATATTTTTCTGAGTGTGCAGCTTCCGGAGTGGATTAAACTCGAAACCTTAAATATTAGAAATTGTCATTAAATAAATTTTCTGAATTCTGAAATTAATAAACTTGTGACTTGCAAATATTTTGCAACGTCACAATGTTTATTCAGACCATCAAACTACATGTGTTGTCATGGAAAAACAAAAGAAAAGTTAACCGAAATTTGGGTGAAATTTATCCTGATTTCTACTGAAGTTGAGTTTTATTGTAGATACAGTTTTTATCCCAGAATCGAGGTAAACTTTATTTTTGTTTTTTCTGTGATGTAAATACAATTTATATTTGAATTCTGCCGAAGAAAATAAAGGAAATTATAAATGGCCAAGTGTGAAAGGGCACTAGAAGAATCGTATAAATCCTATTGGGAAAATCCGTATGAGAAAAATTGCTTTCGAGATTAGAAGGTGAAAAATCAATGCGATCAGTACAAATCCTGTTCTTGAAGAGACGGTATAAAAGCGCATTACTGCGTGAGTTTTCAGAGGGCAAAGTTTATTGAGTTTCAGTTTGTAAATTGCGATACATAAAAGTACCATTATGTAGACTTTGCAACATTTTATACAAAAGCAAATAAATTTTGAAATTTCTAGTAACTTCAAAATTATAATTTCTATTTTAAGTCGAGCAAACAGAGAACGTAATAAGAAAAAATATTTAATTTGCAGTATTAACACTGTCTCAGTGGAAAAAAATTTCCACGAGACATAGTATGCGTTGAGAGCCTAGTTAAATTAAGAAAAATGGCATAGGGGATTTTTCGCATAAACCTCGGAAATCTCATATTTTTACACAAATAACCGTTTTTGGGTAGGTTCATGTATATGATAATTCATAACTCCGCCAGTTTTGACATTTTGAATTTTATTTTTTGGTTCGAAAGAGGAAAAACAAAGCTTTTCATCTATGTATTGCTTATTTTGTCAAGATGAAAAATCACAAAGTTATAGTAGAAATATTTTGAACTTTTCCATTTTTCCCCATTTTTTCAAATTTCACAATTTGATAATATTGCTTAATCTGTAATATTTTTGCCTGTTAATACATTGAAACTACATTCAATAGGGTGTAGCGTAAAACACGAATTTCACAAAATGAAAATCCAAGTGGTGCCATTTTTTTCTTCTTTACCCAAAAAACAAAAGTGTAAAGTTTCATTATGGTCAAAAATTTTTTAGATGCTTCGCAAAACCAAAAAACACCTTAAAAACACGGTTTTTTAAAAGATTTGCTCCACAAATATCAGTCGTATCGAAAAATTATTAAGTGTACGCTGTTGGTGATAGGAAAATGCGAAAGAGTTTTTCAATTCAGACAATCCCTCTTGAGAAAAATAAACAAAATGGACAAAAATGTGAAAAAATGGTCAAACTGTGAATTTGTATATAAATATTGTTTAAACAAAGAACAGTTCTTGTTAATTGGACACACAAGGCAACAAGTAGTCATTGGCTCACTCTACGAAAAAAATAAGCCTATTCCTGCAAAAGTGTCCAAAATGTATATTTGTTTATAAAAATTGTTTAAATAATAAACTTTTCTTATCCGTTGGCAAAGTATCAAAGCAAAGAGTCATTGTAAATACATTTTTAGTTGATTTCGCAAAGAAAATGCAGCCTATTCTTGGAAAAATGGTCAAAGTTTGCATTTATTTATGAAAATTGTTTAAAAAATTAATATTTTTTATCAGTTTGAACAAAATTACAGGTAGAAGTCACTAACGATACCTTTTTATTGGGTTTCGCAACAAAAAATTGGTCCTATTTGTGGAATAATGTTAAAAATGTGAATTTGTTTATAAATATTGTGTAAATAATTACCAGTTGTTGTTAATTTGAAAAAAATGACAGCAAGGAGTCATTGGCAAGGCATTTTAGGTCAATTCTACAAAAAATGTTTAAATAATTGCCAACCAGCAGATATTTTTAAATAATCACGATAACGCATACATTTCTCTCATATTCTATATAAAAACTGTGAATTTCAAACAACCTATCATTGCGAATCACAAAAAATGGCTTTAGTTCATTAATTTGTTTAAAACATTATAAACGATTTTTTTCTGTCTTTAATCTACTGAAATCTATTTCTAAATAGTAATTACACTAACTTAGGCTCTTCCTTATTCAATTCGTAGATCTTAAAAAAAAGGCACGTCTGAAAAGTTAGGATAAAAATATTGTTTACTTTGCTGTTAAATAAAAAATTTTGGTTTAGCCAAATCGAAATTTCCGCACAGACTTGATACACCTGAAAGCTTTACGGTCATTTTGAAACAAAAAACGTCAAAGTCCATTAAAAATTGGACTGTGGACAGACTTTTGTCCACAAAAAGAGCTTTTTGCCACACTGTGCGTCTGTTTAAAATGCACTCACATATTTTTTTTTAGTTTTTCTGGGCCTACAACGCATATTATGTGTCGTGAAAAGTTTCATTTTTTTTTATTTTGCGATACAGTGTAATTGCAGTTATATTTTGCCCACTGGTAATTTACTCAGAAACATTCGTGGATTTGAAATCGGACTCTGTTTACTTTCGTTTGTAGGGCAATTATTAAGGATTATATGCAAAGCTGAATTTGGTGTTTGCACTAGTTTAGGAGTGGGAGTTTGTAGCTTCACTTAAAGCTGGCATTACCACTTTGTTCAATGAACTTGACAGGTTTAAGCCATTGAGTCTCAGTTTAGGTTATCTTGGGTAATTCTCTTGATTACATTGTCTCTCGTCATCTTTATCCGGAAATCAAATTCTATTAATATTTTTATTTTGTAATTATTCAATTCTCCATTGTTTTAATTACATCTAATTACATTTAATTACATTATTATCAAATTCTATTATCATATTTTTAAATTTGTTTATTTTTCCATTTTTAAAACAATTGCGAAATTTACTGTTTAGATTGTGTAGTGTTAGTTAATGATGCTACTGTGAATTACATTTTTTATACCTATTAATTGTATACCTGTTAATTGTCTATTGTCATGTTGAATGACAATTTACAGCAAAATCACGTTTTTCATTTGCCCTGCCTAAAATTCCAGATAGTTCTGGATAAAACCCGAATAGGGGCCGGATAGGTCCCAGATATGGGTTGGAATTTAAAATTTATTGAATTTTCAGGTTTTTGATTCCATAAACTTTTAATTTTAAACGATTTAGACATTGGAAATCATCAAATTTAAACAATTTGATTTTTAAAAACCTGGAATTTGAAATTTACAATTTACAAAATTGGAAGTCTTTAGGTTTTATAAAGAATCAAAGTTTAACGACTTAATTTGAGAAAATCATTCAATTCAAAGGTTTTAATTTTTAAAAGCTACGGGTTTTGGCATTTAAAAGATTGAGCCATCGAAATTGTATATTTTGGAAAGCATCAAATTTTAACGATTTAAGTTTGCACAGTAAAAAGAATACTTAAAATTGTTACACCACAGGAAAACGGTGATCTTCAATTTAACGTTAAAATTTAAATTTAAACAATTTAAACTCAAATTAATTCGGAACAAAAATGAGTCTTAAAAAAATGAAATCACAATGAAAATTTAATTGTTTTAAATTATTGAAAATGAAATGCAACAAAATTCACGCCAACGGTTTTCTGTGGGTTTGAATTAAATTCAGTAAAATTGGTCTTAATTGAAGCAATATTGGTCTAAAAATTACCACGTTACCTGCATTTCAGAATTGAGTCTTAAATTAAGAAAATTTTTTCTTATTTCAAATCAATTTTGCTTAAATCCAGATAAATTTTACTGAATTTAATCCAAAAAATTTTAAGGTGTAACAATTTTAAGTAATTTTTTTACAATATGGGAAAGAAGCGATTTTTAACGACTGCAAATTTTTAAGGTCCCTGGAAATTCAAATCTATTTAATTTTCAGATTATTAATTAATTCATTTATTTTGAACGATTAAAATGTTGGTACTTAATCATAAAAAACGATTTAAATGTTGGTACCTAATCATCTAAAACGATTTAACTGTTGGCACTTAATCATCAAAAACGATTTAAATTTTGGTACTTAATCATCAAAAACGATTTAAATGTTCGTACTCAATCGTCAAATTTAAACAATTTAATATTAACCGAGGAGATTGTTACGGAAATTTCCGTACGACTAGCATACAACACAAAGAGGGCGCAAGCTAGTGTTACGGAAAATTCCGTAATACTAGCCTCGTCTCATGCTGTGTTGTAAGTTAGTTGCACGGAAATTTCCGTAATACTAGACACTGCCTTTAATTTTTAAAAGCCCTGGAATTTGATTTACAATTCACAAAAACGGAAGACTTTCGATTTTATAAGGAATTAACGTTTAACGATTTCATTTGTGGAATTCATTGAATTTTAAAGTTTCATCATAAAGAAATCATCGAATTTTAAAGTTTTAATTTTTGAAAGCTATGAAATTTTATATTTTACAAATCAGCGATTTCATTTGTGGAAATCATCGAATTTCAATGTTTTCATTTTTGAAAGTTATGAAATTTGATATTCTAAAAATCGAAAGGCTTCAGATTTTAGAAGGAATTAAAGTTTAATGATTTCATTTGTCGAAATTATTGAATTTTAAAGTTTCATCATAAAGACATAATCGAATTTTAATGTTTTAATTTTTGAAAGCTATGAAATTTGATACTTTAAAAATCGGAAGGCTTCAGATTTTACAAGGAATTAAAGTTTAACGATTTCCTTTGTGGAAATCATTGAATTTTAAAGTTTTAATTTTTGAAAGCTATGAAATTTGATACTTTAAAATTCGGAAGGCTTCAGATTTTACAAAGAATTAAAGTTTAATGATTTCATTTGTGGAAATCATTGAATTTTAAAGTTTCATCATAACGAAATCATCGAATTTTAATGTTTTAATTTTTGAAAGCTATGAAATTTGATATTTTAAAAATCGGAAGGCTTCAGATTTTACAAGGTATTAAAATTTAATGATTTCATTTGTGGAAATCATTGAATTTTAAAGTTTTAATTTTTTAAAGCTATGAAATTTTACATTTTAAAAATCAACGATTTCATTTGTGGAAATCATTGAATTTTAAAGTTTTAATTTTCGAAAGCTATGACATTTTATATTTTAAAAATCAACGATTTAATTTGTGGAAATCATTGAATTTTAAAGTTTTAATTTTTGAAAGCTATGAAATTTGATATTTTAAAAATCGGAAGGCTTCAGATTTTACAAGGTAGTAAAATTTAATGATTTCATTTGTGGAAATCATTGAATTTTAAAGTTTTAATTTTTGAAAGCTATGAAATTTGATATTTTAAAAATCGGAAGGTTTCAGATTTTAAAAGAATGCAAAGTTACCGATTTAATATCTGTAAATCATTGAATGTGAAGGCTTTAATTTTAAAAAGTTCAGGAATTTAAAATGTGCAAAAGCTTTAAACTCTGAAAACAGAACCTGTCACAATAATTTTTCCAAACAGTTATTGATGTATCGCGTAAATGTAGGATGAAAGTTTCCACGGTAAAATACTTGTAACAATAATTTTAAAAATAAAACATAAATGTTATACTTTTTGTGATATATTTTTGCATATTTTTATTTTTTAAAAATTTTTTTTGGTATTTATTGCGATGTCGAATTTAATCAAAGATTGGTTGAAAAACTCTATAATTCTCGACGTTATAAAATTCATGGCTGGAATATCAGCTTGAGTCAACAGTCAGCTCGAAAAATTGTATACGAGCTTGAAAAGGTGTTTGAATAGTGGCACGACGTTGCATTTGAAGTTCAGAGAGATGCGCCTGTCCTTGATAAGATCATTGTGCTCATGGCACAATTCAAACTATAAATTTTAACGTAAATCTCGTTCACACAAGACATGCGACATTTCTTGCGTTATCTAGTTGTTAAATTATACGGGTTTTGAACAGCCCCACGAAACGTACTTTTCGTAGAGCTCGCTGGATTTTCGATAGAATTGTTCGATTCAGAAACATTATTGAAACATTATTATGAGTCCGCAAGTTGAAAAAACTAAATATACGGCGCCAGAAGGGTCTCAAACCTGGGAATACTTGGCTATTGGGTCCAGTGAGTGTATTTTAATTTAATTTTAATATTGTTCTCTTGGAACAAAAGGGTCTGTTGCAAGCTATTGTTTTGGATGTTACCCTTTTGAGACAAACAGAATCAATTTTGCTACAAGATTACGAAGTTTGTTTGCAAATTATTTTCGAAACACACGGAAATCATCTTCACCTTTATTTTAAGAGGAGACTCTATTTGTGTCAAAGGATATTGTGTCAAAATGTTTTCTCAGTGTAACATGCGTGTTTGTTTCGTTATTTGTCTTCATTTTCCATGCAGGTTCTCTTTTGATGTTGTGCATTGGATCCGTAGTAGGATGGAACTCTCCAAGTTTCGTTAAATTGTTGGCTGCAGATTCTCCGATTCCAGTGTCTTCATCCGATATTTCTAATTTGGCAGCTTGTGTTTCTATCGGACACGTCGTTGGGGCTCCGGTGCATATTCTCGTTGTTGATAGAATTGGAAGAAAACGCACTGTTTTATTGGCAGCTTTGCTGTTACTAATCAGTTGGATGTTAATCATACAGACAAAAAGTCTAGAGGTGAGTTTGAAGGTTTTATGCACACTCAAAAGAATGTCTGGTTAAATTAACCAGAATTCTGGTTTAATATGCCCTTACTATTTTTTCTGGTTAAAGTAATCAGAATTCTGATTGTTTTAATCAGAATTTCTGGTTTGTTTAACCAGCATTCTGGTTACTCTAACCAGAAAAAATAGTAAGGGCATATTTAACCAGAATTCTGTTTAAATTAACCAGAATTCTGTTTAATTTAACCAGAATTCTGTTTAATTTAACCAGACATTTTTTTGAGTGTATATTAACCCTTTCAGGAATACATTTTTCAATGTGAGAAAACAATTTTTTCTGCGTTTAATGACTACTTTAGGATCCAAAGAAACAAAAAAAATCAATATCAGAAAATCAAAACTTTTCGACATTCTCAAATTTTGTTTCGCAAACTAATAATGATTTTTTATCTGAAAAACAGCATTTAGTATAGAAAATTTTCTGAGGAACTAAAAAAAAAATTTTCAATCTGATAGTGTCAAAAATAACTTAGTTATACGTAAAAAACTGCAAAAACCAAGGTGTATCATATATGATACGCTGTGCATCAAAGGGTTAATTGTTAAGAACAATATTTTTTATTGTTTATGAACAATTTTAATAACAGGTATTTAGTTTTATAATTAAAGTAAAAAATAAAGAATAGTATATTTCAAACCCTTGACATTTTATTTCATAGAAAATAACAAAAGTAAAGTCCTAAGTGAGGTTAACAGTATGTTTTAAAGCATAACAAGAACAAAATTCAAATTCAAATGGTTTCAAGTAGTCGATGCACAGTGGGGGAAAAAAACACCGTTTTCTGAAAAAAATCGACCAACAGAAAAATTCTTAACAGATTCTAATGTTTTTTTTTTTTTAGAAACGACCGTAAGTCTTCCAGGTAAAACGAGTGACTGCGAATATCTCACTCTGACTGAACAAAAATTTGTTATTTAACAACAAAGTTTAAAGTTTTTTAGTCTAACTTTTCAGTGATACTTTCAGGATTTTCAAATTAGTGATTCTTTAAAGATTTTTAAATTTATTGAAACAGGCCATAAATCAATGTAATGACTAACTAAAAATAATGTAAGTAAGAAAACATTTTTCTATAATGTTATAAACAAACTATTGAACAAAAGTCATTTTTTCGTGATTCGCAATGATTAGCTATTTTAAATCCATAAATTTTGTATGAAATATGACATGTAATAAAGTGCACTTACAATTAATTAAGAATAGCTGCTGTTTACCAATTATTTAAATAATTTTGATAAACAAATGCACACTTTAACCATTTTTTCATGAATAGGCTTCATGTTTTTTTGCGGAATAAATTAGAAATGACTTTCCAGGGACTTCTTGCAATCATATTTTTCATAATGATAAAAACTGTTAATCATATAAACAATTTTTATAAACAAATGCACACTTTAACCATTTTTTCATAAATAGACTTCATATTTTTTTGCAGAAAAAACTATAAATGTCTTTCCAGGGACTCCATGCAATCATATTTTGCATAGCGATAAAAACTGTTAATCACATAAACAATTTTTATAAACAAATGCACATTTTCATCATTTTTTCATGATTAGACCTGATTTTCTTGCGGAATAAACTAGAAATGGTTTTCTTGGGACTCCTTGCTATCACATTTTTTATAGTGACAAAAACTATTAATTACATAAACAATTTTTATAAGCAAATGCACATTTTCACAATTTTTTCATGAATTGTTTCATTTTTTTACGGAATCAACTCGAAATGTCTTATCAAAGACTCCTTCCTGTCATATCTTTCAAATTCTGTTAATTCTTTAAACAAAAATTAAGCCTATTCATGAAAAAACGGTGAAAATGTGCGTTTCTTTATAAAAAACTTTAGTTATAATTAACAGTTTTTGTCAATATGAAAAACATGACAGCAAAGAGTCTTTGACAAGACATTTCGAGTTGAGTTTTTGGAAATACATTTTGAGTTGATTTCGCAAAAAATAAAGACTATTCATGAAGAAGTTGTGAAAATGTGCATTTGTTTATGAAAATTGTTTATATAATTAACAGTTTTTCTACTGTGAAAAATAGGATAGCAAGTATTCGCTGAAAAGTCGTTTCTAGTTCATTCCGCAAAAAATTGGGCCTATTCATGAAAAAATGGTCAAAATGTGCATTTGTTTATAAAAGTTGTTTAGATAATTAAAAGTTCTTGTAATTGTGAAAAGTATGACTGCAATGATTCTTTGGCATAATATTTCAAGTGAATTCCGCAATAAAAATTACGCTCATTCATAAAAAATTGTCAAAATGTGCATTTCTTTATGAAAATTGTTTATATAATTAACAGTTTTTTAAATTATAAAAAGTATGACAGCAAGTAGTTTTTGACAAAGTATTTCGAGTTGATTACACAACAAAAATTAGGTATATTCATGAAAAAAATTGTCAAAATGTCCATTTGTTTATAAAAATTGTTTATATAATTAACAGTCTTTGTAATTATAAAAAGTATGTTTAAATAATTGGCAAATGGCAGCTACTGTCAACTAATTGTAAGCGCACATTATTATCTGTAATATTTCATACGAAATCTGTGGATTTAAAATAGCTAATCATTGCGAATCATGGAAAAATGACTTTTGTGCATTAGTGGTTTATAAGATTTTAAACAATTTTTTTCTTACTCTAACCTACTGGATATTATTTTTAGTTAATCATTACATTATTTTCTGATCTGTTTTGATAAATTTGAAAATCTTGAAAGAAATGGTATCTCTGGAAAGTTAGACAAAAAAAGTTTAAACTTTGTTGTTAAATAACAAATTTTTGTTTAGTCAGAGTGAAATTTTCGCAGTCACTTGTTATACCTGGAAGACTGACGGTCATTTCTTTTTAAAAAACATCAAAATCCGTTTAGAATTGAGGGGCCGGATGCAATAAGGGGACGAGCGCTAGAAAACGCGTAAAAGTATTGTCCAAACGTCTTGTGATATCCAAATTTTCAAGTTCAAAAAAGTGAAATAAAAAAATATGGGCTTGCAGAGAATGACAAGACGGAACTTGTTTCTATTTAAAGTTTTTCCCCCCGATGTATATTTTTAATAATAAAACTGAAAAAATGAAAAAAAATTCCCCCAAATTCAATTATTTTTTAAAACATAAATCGTCTTCACTCAGACAAATATTATAGAAAGTGTTTGAAATTTGGTATACGCACGCATTATACTCTAGCGATGCCTCCAAAATGAAGAAAAAAGTTAAAACTGCCAATAGTTTAATAATAATTAATTGCAAATTGAGACCTGACGGTAAGCACG
>JBAGKK010510335.1:0-14038 GCA_037177015.1 Euceroptres primus | reverse complement strand
AATGAAATTTCCTTCCCAAGAACTTTGGTATTTTAACCAAGACAAGACTCGTCTTGAGACAAAGTAAAATCTCTCGTAATCATAAAGGTAAGACGATGTGTTATGTCTCGTCTCATTTTTGAGACGCAGCTAGACATCGCCGTCTTGAAGTCGAACTGAAGACGAATCAAGTCGAACCCATGACGAAGAATTTTTACTCGGGTTGTGTTACCTGACTTCGCGTAATCGGTAACATCGATCTCACCTTACCTGGCTCAGATTCAGACAATTCAGACTACAGAGTGTCATAAATTCTTATAATCATGTTCTTACTGTACTGTATAAACATCTACTTCTAATCTCTTTATGAGTTCATAATGTGAACTTGTGAGGTTCCATGGGTACGGAACTCAGAGCATATTACGGGGGTAACTTAGTCCTAGATGAGCCCTCCCTCGTGGGAATCCCGTTAACTGAAAGTTAAATTGATGAACCTACCGATTCCTGCTACGAAAAGTTTCAAAACCCTGAGCGTATATTTTCTAAAGACTTTAGAAATTTATTACTTAAGAAGTAAATTGTTAAGTGTTAAAGGAATGGGATGAAATGTGAAATAACTAATTGTGCAAAGTTTAAGTTGAATAGAATATATAGAAATGATATAGAAAAGGAAGTTAAATAGATTTGTATAAACTTTTTCTATATCTTTTCTGTATATTCTATTCTAATTAAACTTTGGAATTAATACTTTTAAAGAGCAGAATAAATTGAAATTTTGTAGCCACTTTATTAATGAACAGACAAAACATGTTCTCAATATCTTCTGTAATATACTTGGAATGCTTTAAATTTGTCTGCACCTATTTTCTGACCTAAAAAAGCTCTCGAAGGTTTTCACAGCGTCACCCCGAGAATGGCTTGTTTCTTTCTTATATTAATGTATTTGTAGTTTTGTTTTTATTTTTAAGCAATTATAACAAGATTCCTCAAAACATGAAATGCAACAGTCTTTCAACAGCATCGTTAATAATTAAATTTGCAACCTCGTTTCCGATGCGGATAGCGGCAAACATAACCGCACTTTTCCTTCTTCTTTTGAACTTTTGCACGTGCACACACTCGACTCACGCGCCTCTCGTGGAAATCCCGCCTGAGCTCCTCCTCCCCCGTTCCACCTACCCTATAAGTTTCTCCAAAAATATGCCTGAGTGCCGTACCCTTGCATCCGTCGCGATATCAGCGCCGGCGGATGGAACGGAAACTTACCATTGAACGTAGGTAATTTTATCGATCGATAATTATTTTCAATTTTAGTTTCTCACTTAGAAAATAAGAATTGGAATGAAAATATGAAAATAGGCCAATTGTTCGATTAAAAAATGTTGAAATGATTGTTGTTAATATAAGCAGTATTTGAGGAAATTATATTTGGAAAATTGCAAAAGTTGAAAAAAAATATTTTTTTTATTAAAATAAATTTTTGAGATAAAGAAATCTAATAGACAAATATAATAATTATAAATAAATCTTTTATACACTGAAAAATTTTGTTTTAACTTTTGCAATAAATTTCTATATCATTTCTTGAAATACTGATTGCATTTATAACAATCATTTCAACATTTCGTTATGCAAAAATTGGCCTATTTTCCTACTTTCATTCCAATTCTTACTTTCTAAGTGAAAAACTAAAATTGAAAATGATTATCGATCGATAAAATTACCTACGTTCAATAGTAAGCTTCCATTCCATCCGCCGGCACCAGTGGTGTATTTGATGGTAGGTGGCCTAGTACGTTTACGTGTAATGGTACGTTTACTCACAATTTATTATCAAAATTTGTTTTTTATTAAATTTAATGAAGTTTAAATATAATACAAGCAATATTAAGAGTGCGAAAAATTTGAATTTCAACCCATTATTGTTTTAAAAGTTCTTTGCTGAAACGAAATTCCATCACTTAGGGAAGTTGATCTTTACTTCAGATGCATTTTTAGTAATGCGCAAAGTGTCCAAAATGTGAATTTTAACCCACCGATATTATAATTGAAAAATATCTAGTGAAATAAGCACACAGCTCGTTTCCCTTTGATTAATTGTTCAATTCATTATTCACAAACTTCTAGTAGTACAGAAAAATTTACAAAAGGAGATCACAGTCATTGCACATAATATTTAAATTCAAAAAGATTATAGGGTCCTCCAAAGTAACAAAAATATAGCTGTTTGGTCGTAGCCACTTATTCCAGCTTTTCAAATGTTTCCTCACTGTTAGCCTCTTTGAAAGTTTTCATGATTCTGCCAGGAAAGAAGACTGCAAACTGTTTGTCCAATTCAGCCATAATCCTGGTTCCGTACTTGGTTTGAACTTTTCGAATTTTAGAAACGGCATACTTTTTCTTCAGGGTAAGGTCGGACAGCGGATTCGTAGGCATAATCCCATCCATGCGGCCAACTGCGTTAATGGCTTTGAGATCTGTTTTCTCTAAAGGCATTTTTTTTCTTTTTTTTCACTAGGAGTTTCACTTTCACCACGAGTCTCACTTTCACGAGATGATGAACTTTGCACAGCTTTCGAAGGTAGACTGAAGCCGCTGAAACCTGACGCTGTTTTTATAGACGATTACCTCCACTCCACTTACATTCTAGAAAGACTGTTCGAAGTTTCTAGATGGCTCGACGCATGCTTTTGAGATGTTCTTTATCGAAATTTCCAGAAATATTGAGATTGAATGAATGTTATCGAACGATTCTACAAGAAAGATCCATCGAACTTTCCTTCATCAAACTTTCTAGAAGCAACGATATTGAATATGTGACCTCTATCGATTCTGCTGGAAAGATCCATTGAAGTTTCTAGAAGGTTTGGCGCATGCTAGGCTATTGCTTTGAGATTTTCTTTATTAAACTTTCTAGAAGCATCGATACTGGATATGTAATCTCCAGCGATTCTGCTGGAAAGATCGAAGTTTTCAGAAATTTCGATGCATTCGAGACTCTTCTACTAAGGTAGGTAGAGTGGGGGAATAGCGACCAATAAAAGCCGGGGTTCCAATGGATCGCAGTCAGTTTATTGACAATAGTGAAGAGATGAATAACGAAAGTGAATAGTGATCAAGAGAAAAGAAGAGTGGTGAAGCGAAAAAATAGTAAAGTGGAAAAGTAGTAAAGTGATTGATAGACGTAAGGTCTTGTTGACTTGCTGACTTTTATAGTGACTTTGATAGTAATTTTTATAGTGACTCATAGTTACTTTTGAGTGACTTTTATAGTGACATTTATACATAGTTTAAACATGCTGTTTGACGAGTGTGCAAACCTTGTTCGTAACATTGAGGACGCGTTAAATTTGATGCTGTCCACTGATTACAAACCACTGGAAAAAGTAAACCAGTGGAGAAACCAGCGCCTCCTATGTTAAAAGACCGTGAGGAACGAGTTGTATAAAAGATCATCGCTAAAAGTAAATCAAAAACGAAAGTGTCTGAATCTTATAGAGAAATTGGCATGTCTTAAAGCGCGTTTTGCTTTACTGGCCAAGGAAGGAAGCGGTGTTCAAAATAAACGATCTGAACGTGACTACACTGAATGCTTACGAAATTTAAGTATCCAAATCAGAACACAATATGCAATTAGGTCAAGACTACATAATGTTGAAACTATCAAACAGAAAAAAATTGTGTTGAGTCCATATGATGACAAAAGGTACTTGTTAAAAGACAGCACCGACACCCTCGCGTTGGGTCACTTCAGAATTATGGATGTTGACAACGACGACGACGACGTCGTTAAGGTTTTCTCGTATTGTAAATAGTATTTATCAGGTCTAATTGAATTAAACAATATATTTTTTATATAAATTGCTTTTTTTATTTATCAAAAGCTTTCAACCAGTTAGTACAAGCGTAGACTTAACATAAATTTAACACTAGTTTATAGCCTCATCATTCATTCATCGTTGATTTAACATCGATTCAACGCTGGTTTAACATCGATTCAACGTTGACTTAACGTAAACTAAACGTTGGCTTAACGCCGATTCAAGGTTAGTTTAACATCGATTCAACGCTGGTTTAACATCAATTCTGCGTTAATTTAACGACGATTCAACGTTAGTTTAACGTCGATTTAACATCTGGTTCGTCTATTCAACTTGTGTGAACTATCGAAGCCTAAACACTTGACAAGTAGTTTTTCGCCACGTTTCTTGAGCACTTTCTCCACTCAGTAAATGTCTGGACATTTGACTTTGAGAAGTTCATGTTCATAGAATCCATCAGCGATGGGTTGATCTTGATAGTCTTTGAGCTTGTAAGTTACTGGATTCGTTTACATAACTCGATCTACAGTGAATATCTCTGTCGTCCAATTAAGTGTATATCCTTTTCTAAAAACGTGCTTGTACTTGCTTAGGGTGGAATCCTACGTCGGCGTTTTGATGCAGCGTCAAACGCAAAATTATGAGAGTGAGAGAGACGCACAGATACAATTATTTCTTTCACTCTCATGAATTTGCGTTTGACGCTGCGTCAAAACTCAGACATGGGACGCCACCCTTACACAAACTCTGTCACCAACTTTGAACTTTGGCCTTCTATTGAGTATTTTGCGTTGTTTACTGAAGTACTGTATAAGCTCCTGTTCATCATCAGCAGTTACGATACCTATCGCGCTTCGTACCTATCGTTCGATGTTTGGTGTCGTTGTATTTGGAGAAGAGAGCAGGTAAGATATCTGTCCATTTGTAGTTGACTCTCAAGCTGAAATGTGGCCACATCTTGTTCTTGAGCGTGCGATTGAACCGTTTACTGATTGATGCCTTTAGATTACTGTTCGTTGACTAGAGATTTATACCATCACGTTGCATAAGATTCTTAAAGTGTGAGTTGTAAAACTCTTTGTTTTCGTCAGTATGTAAGTTCTTAGGCACTCTACCTGTCACAAGTATAGATTGCAGCTGTAACAACAGGTCCACTCTTGCTTTTAATAGGAAAAGCCCAGGCATATGTGAAAAAATGTCTATAACTATGAACAAGTACTTGAAGCCCTTATTCTCTCGAGCATAGGGTAGCATTTCAACCAAGCCCGCCTGCAGTTTTGTGAATACTGTTAATTTTTTTTGTTCATTTTCAAGTGCGCTTAGTCGAACGTCCAACTGAGCAATAAG
The DNA here is from genome assembly GCA_037177015.1 of Euceroptres primus. Taxonomy (NCBI): domain Eukaryota; kingdom Metazoa; phylum Arthropoda; class Insecta; order Hymenoptera; family Figitidae; genus Euceroptres; species Euceroptres primus. The sequence continues at coordinate 8,891 of JBAGKK010510335.1, read as the reverse complement.
TTCAGCGTTGCGCTCAGACAAGTCCTATTGGGTATCGATCTGTAGATTTTTGAGCTTCTCGTTAAGTGACTCTTCGAGGATACGTATCATCAAATTATTATTGTCAATCTCTATTCGTATAGATGATGTGACTTGACACACTGTACGTATCTCGTTTTGTACAATGCGTTGTAAAAATCCCAAATTGACTGCGTCTTATTGTTTTTTGGCGTCGCTAACATTACTAAGTTTCTTGCCATTCTTGCCATCTCTTGCCATCTCTTGCCAGGTGATCTTAAATCCAACGCCAGGCGGTCCACACGAGTTTGTTGCATCAGTTTGATCCAGGTGACGTTCAAACACGTCGATACTCATCATGATACTGACGCTATTGTTATAAGTACGCTCCTAATACATGATCCCAGCTTCCCGCAGTTTCTCAATTATGGATGTAAATTCATTGTTGTGACTTGGGTTACCTGCTGCCTGAGGCGCCAGGAGTAGACGAAGACGATCAACTAGTTCATTAGGATCTTCCCAGTAGATATAGTCAGTCTTTGTATTTCTATTTACTATCATATTCTGCGGCAGTGAACCTCTACCTTTTGACGATCGTCTGCGTGATACAATAAACAGTTTCGTAATAAAGGTTTTGTACTTGTTACTGTTGTTAGTGCGAATGGATTCACTGGGACCGTATCGCTTCTTATGTGCATTTGTAATAATCAAAATTTTCCTATAATTGTTTCGATCGTCAGTGCTTATCTGGGATTCTTCTGGATTCTGTCTAAACAACAGTTCTTAATAAACTCAATAAAACATTAAAATTGAAATATTATATTACAAAATCGAAAAAATTATTTTATCCCGAATTCATGTTGAGCGCAATTTAAATTGATTTAAACTTGTTTAAAAGAAAAACATTATCTCCAATATGATTAAAATTAAGAAAACTTAAGCAATCATCGAAAAACTAGTGGTCGCACCAGTTTTTTTTATACCGGTAGTGTAGTATTTTAAATTTGTTGAAACCTCTTTGCTTTGGAGACCCCTATATTAGAACAAGCCGATATGATTTTAGTTTTGCTTGTTAGCAGCTTCAGTTTTCTAAGTAGAGTTTTGTATTTATAGCAAAATGAAGCGGAAGACAAAAACGTGCCAATTGAAACTGGATGGATTTTTCACAAAGAAATACTTGTAAAAACGAAGAGGTTATTTTGGATAATAAAGTAGGCTCATCGCTAAACTTGAATAATAAGGAAGTTCCTGTAGGTCACCGTCTCGAAAACCCTTCACTACTCATAAGAGGCGGTATTGAGGAACCTTGATCAACCTCGAAGTTTAAGCCTTGTCCAGATATGTGGCCTCAAGAGCACTGGATAGAGAGAACAGAAGAACATCCGTGGTTAGGTTCTAAAAATGGTCACCTAGGTTGCGATTCATGTTTTAAAGTCAGATAATTAGGTCCGGAAAAGACAAAAGGAATGTCTTTCAATGCGGAGTGAATTTATTATAAAGTTTCTTATAATGAGCATTCGCGCGAAAAACAATTGAAATCACTCAGAAGCAAAATTTCTATTCATCAATTTTCAGTTGCCCATACGAAAGTTAAGGGTATTTTGACTTTAGCGGAGGAACAGAAACTGAAGAATTTATTTCCTAAAAAGTTTATTAAAAGCGAAGAATTCATTTGTAAAATTTGCGTATTATATTGAGAAAAATAATCGCTCGTATTACGATCATTCTGATTTAATTGCATTACAAATGAAGAATGGTGCAGACTTAGGCGTCACACTGCACATTTCTATAGTGCAACTGAAATTATTGATTTTATAGCTGACGAATTTAGAGTACGTTTAGGAAAAAAGTTGAAAGAGCAGGGTTTAGAGATCGCATCACTTATTGATGAGTCAACTTCATTATCCAAAAAGTCTGTACTTATTGTTTACATTGAAACAGTTCTAGAATCGACTGTTACCACGATCTTAAGAAAACAGTTTCCTAATATTCTTATCTGGCCTTGTTTTAACCATCGTCTTGAGTTAGCCGTTGAAGATTCACTATAGAAGATCAAAACTCAATAAACCACTTCACATCATTCATAGGAGCTTTGCATAACGTTTACAGTCAATCTCCAAAAAACAGCAGAGAAGTGGATATTATTGCTTTTGATTTAGGTATCCAAATAAGAAAAAATAGGTCGAGTAATTGATGTAAGATGGGTAGCTAGTTGCTTTCGAAGTTTTAGTGCAGTATGGGTTAATTATCTTGTATTGCCTAAACATTTTGAATCAACATTAAAAAACTCGCAAAGATCGACTGGTGAAAGGGCGACATATCGAGGCCTGCTGAAGCGAATGCAATCCGTAGAATTTCTAAAAGATTTAGCTCTCCTTTATAACGTTCTAGATGAACTATCGTGTCTTTCAGAACTACTTCAAAGATGACAGTGCGATGTTTCCAAAGCAGATAAATATATATATATACAGAACAAATTTCACTTTAATGAACATGAAGCAGAAAGAGTCCGGAGCGTTGAAAGTAGCGATGAACGCGGAAAAGGAAATGGAGTTCAGAGGCATACCCCTTATATCAAACAAAAAACTCACTGTGATTAACAGCAAGCAATTTTTAACTAGTTTAACAGATTCATTGAAACGTCAATGCTTTACCACACAATCCTCTAACTTGAAGAGTAACAAGCATGTCTGAGGAAGAGATAATTACGCGCAGCTTCTTACAAATATCAATGTCATTGATAGAGGATCTTGACCAACTGCATTAAATATGCTATATAGGCAGGCGTCTGTTTCGCGAATTTGTGCGAGATTTTCTCTAGCTAAAAGGCCAGTAATCAGTATGTTCAGAGATTTTATTGAATATGGCGAAAAGCGAATACATGTACACTTAAAACCACTCATCAATTGTATTGCAACTTTGTCTTGCAGTTCAGCGGAGTGCGAACGTGGATTTAGTGCCATAAACAACATAATAACACCGAAGCGCAGTGTCCTTCTTATAAAACATGTTGCATCTCTTCTGTTCCTTATTTTAAATGCCCCCCCCCCCACTCAGCGAGTTTGAAGCGTTACCATATGTAAAGCGTTGGCTCTTAAAACATTCCCCTTCGTCTGAAACCAAATCCAGACATGTAGATCATAAAAAAAATGATGCGTATGAAAACAAGAAAGTACTGTTGGGCATTTTTTAACTGAACGAAATTATATCGGCTGGGACATATTCAATAATATTTATGTATCATATTATATATGTGTGCGTGTAAAATATATAACCATGTTTTAATTTAAAAGTGTTATCAACTTTCATGACTATACCTCGTTGCAATCCTGGAGAATGGGAGGAGAAGGGGAAGAGCACTGCGGAACCTAAATGTTTAAGCAGGGATGAGTAAGTTACTTTTTAAAAGGAACAAGTTACCGTTAGCGTTACATCACGAAAAAAGTAACTAGTTACTGATACCGTTACCTTTTTAAAATATAACTTTTTCTCAGTTAATTTTGCGAACAAAGTAACTATCGTTACTTTTTTCGTTACTTTTATATTTTAGAAATATGAGAAATATATACTATACTAAAAAATCGTTGCAATAGCAATAAACTATATTGATTGTCGCAATAAAAATAATTATTTCGAAAGGAACGAGAAAAGTAACGATTTTGATAGTTACTGTTACTGGAAAAAATGTAACTAGTTACCAATTCGTTACCTACTTATAAAAATAACTTCGTTACCATCATCGTTACCCAGAGAAAGTAACTAGTTACTTCCCATCACTGTGTTGAGGAGTGCACTAACTACTGGCCGGCGCTGATATCGCGAAGGTGTCACGAGCCGAAATTCTTGTTCCTATGGCTCGTTACCTGATAGGTGGGTTCATTGGATTGTAAACCACCGAAGTGAAACCGGAAAATTCAAAAGTAAAAACAAGACAAATCAAATGAACATGATGAAATCAATATATTTTATAAGAGACAAGATTTGACTGCATCCGGACTAACAAATTTCGAGACGACAAGTTCAACTTGAAAGCTATTTACACACTCACACAACCACACATCTTTCAGTTCGCACATCCAATGATAACACCTCCATAGGCATACACGTGATCGTATCATGCTAGGCCATGCTAAACTCCCACTCTCAGATTCAACCATGGAAGTCCAATCTTCCCCATGTGAATTCTAAGAAAACATCGGGACGAAAACATAGTCGCTTATGAAGCGGCTCCACTCAAGACTGTCGCCAGTTAATTAAACATTCCAGTTTCACACTGACAAACTAGCAAAGAAGGCGAAGAAAGCGAATAAAACTGTGTTATTCGATTGATAAAGGGTTTGGTGTCTAAAGGTTTTTGAGTTTGCTGAATCCGAATTTAGGCTCAGATATGAAAAATTCCAGATGGCGGATCCAAAATGGCGAACCAAAATTTTAAGTAATACATATTTGGTTTTGTGCAAGACTTGAATTTTTTTAATCTGAGCTCAAATGGTTAATGTGACATATCTTGGAGAAAAACAAATCGGTTCGGTATGATCAAAAGTGGAAATGAAAGGTAAAAAGGAGTTCTAAACCATGGCGTAAGCAGTTTTAAGGAAAAAAATAGCTACTACATTGTTTCAAATATGACTGAAAATGATCATTTTTTCATTTTTAGGTTAGAATATCTCGGAATCCTGACGTGTAGGAAAAATTTGGACAACGGATTCGTTTTTAGAACATCAAAATATACAAATATAATAATTATAAATAAATCTTTTATTCCCTAAAAATATATTTTTTTAAACTTTTGCAATAAATTTCCATACATCATCATTTCTTGAAATACTGATTATATTTACCACAATAATTTTAAGACTTGTTTATGCAAAAATTGGCCTATTTTCATATTTTCATTCCAGTTCTTACTGCCTAAGTGAAAAACTAAAGTTGGAAATAATTATCGATCGATAAAATTACCTACGTTCAAGGTAAGCTTCCATTCCATCCGCCGGCGCTAATATCGCGACGGATGGAAACAAGACAAATAGATGCCGTTTGTCGAAATAAATCATATAGTTATTGGTCTTGTAATAAAGAAAAGAGTCCTTAAAATGCTGGAGACAGCTTCTGAAGCTTCAACAGTGTCGGCGTTGTGCGTTAAAATAGTTTACGAGTGTGATTTATCGCTCTCTCTTAAATTTTTTCGTCTGCTTGGAGTGAATTCTGGACTTCACAAAATAACTGTTTTCAGTCGAAATCGTTGTCTTATAAAAACAACGGACATCTTACACAATTCTGCCGACTCCGGGAACTCGACAGTCCTCATTTATTTGATAAGTATTGTCTAAATGGAAATCTCAAAATTAAACACGTACCCTTCAGTGACGGGTAAATAGGGTGGTTTGGATTTAGAAAAATTTCGATGCCATTCAGCCATTTTCAAAGTGGTTTATTCAACGCCCTTAAAGTTGTAAAAAATGACTATTTGGCCATATTCATAAAATTATTACTAAGAAACCAAGTTTTTTTGTACATTAAAGTCAGCGACAACGTAAAGTACTATTCTTATCTTTAAAATTAATTTTTTGCCGTTATACGATTTTTTTTCGCCGTGATATTCAAGTTTGAAGTATGAGATTTTAACGGAATTTTATCCTTCAACTTCAACTCTTGGCCAGAGCTAGGAAAGTTAATTTAAAAATTTTACATTTCTCAGAAAGAATCTATAAGATCTTAGTTTTCGTTTAATCCATCAAACATTTAAAAAATCGTAACGGGATCTCGAAATATTAATTCATTTGAGTAAACATATAGAATCCATTGCACTGCCATACAAATAAACTAATATTTCGAGAACCCGTGAAGATTTTGAAATGTTTAATGTATTAAATGAAAGTGAAGATCCTATAGATTTTTCATGGGAAGTTTAAAATTTTTAAACTAATTTGCCTAGCTCTAGCCAAGAATTGAAGTTGAGGTATAAAATTCTGTGAAAATTTTACAAATTGAAACTTAAATCGGGTAAGTGCACTGATCTCCGGATACGTGTCAGTGGTTGGACAATCCCGTGTATTTCATAGTGGTCGGATGATGGTGAGAATAGTGCAATAAACCATAATTATTAAAAGTAAATGGATATTTGCATTTTGCATACTTTCTTCTATCACGGAAAGAATAAAAAAATTGCGAACATTTTCTAATTTTACTGTATTTAAAATGTTTTAAAGGTCGCGCATCGGTTATCTTCACTTTAGGATTATGCGCTATGTTTTGTGACAGAGAACAGCATATTTTTGTATTAAAGTTATTACTTACCTAAATTGAGATTTCACTTGATGAGTGTATTAATCAAATACGAGAGACTTAAAATTTTCGAAATTATTCGCAATTTCAATTTGTATACCGTATATGCGAAGATTTTTAATATTTCCAAATTTAGATGCAGCACTATTTCTTAACCTCGCTAGATGCCGGACAGCCTTGTCCGATCTGTGGCGTAAACGTCATTTTGACAATGTTTGTTAAGACGGCCAACCTAAGTGGAGAACAGGTACGTTCTTTTTCGAAATAAAATGTAGGCATAAATATTATGAAATCTTGTTTAATAATTATTTTGACTCAGTAAAATCTTTTATTTCAAATACCGTAGGGTGGGCCTATTATGTACAATTTTTATGTATTTTTCGAAGTTTTTTTTAACTTTAAGCCCAAAAAAATTTTTTGTAGCTTTTCCATTTTACAAACAGCTAGAGTGTTACGTTCGTACTATTTTTGAACTTCCTTTTCCATTTAACCTAGTACCCTTGTCATAAAGAACCTGAGATACTGACCCAGTGAACCACAGTTGCATCGGCTCTAGCGCCTCCATGCAATCGCGTTGCATTCCAGAGTTACCTGTTTGCAAAGATTTCTAAGAATTATATATAAGAAAATAATAACTATTCTTGAGACTGAACAATGCGATTTAAAGATTTTAACAAGGACCAAGAGTCACGAGCAAAACTTTCCGAAAGTCCATTTAAACGAATTATTTTCTAAAAGGGAAAATGATAGTTGATTAGTTTAAATTGATTTATTAAACTCGCTTCTGAAGAGTCGCTCGGAAGGCATACCGCAATGTGCATGTGAATGCATTATACACACACATTGCAAATACACGGCTACACATATAAACAGAAAACAAGAGGCCGTTTCTCTCTACCATCCACACAAATATTATTTCCCACCATTTAATCACATTAACACTTCTCTTACGTTCCTTCTCAATCTAGGAACCCAATAAGAACTAAGAATATTCCCTACTCCTAAAATGCGCATCTTCATCGTGGTTGCCAACACTAAAATTTTGCCACTCAAGTGAAACGTCACACTTGTCAATTCAATAGAAATTAATCTTTTCCTACTCTTAAAAGACCCTATACCTTCCGCATTTATTTAAAGCCAATGAAACAATAAGACATTCCCCACTTTTATAATTCCTATTTCTTCTACCATCCACATCAATATCATTTCCCACCATTTATTATCTCCCATCACTTTTTCCAGTATTCTCCCCACCATAATTTCATTTCTTCTAAATCTGGAAGCCCAACAAACAACGCCCATCTTTAATATATACCAATTGACCTTCGTCACTCCCAAAATTGTTCATCTTTAGTTACCAGATCGTCTCCTAATAAATACATATCCATTATACCTAAACCTTCCATATTCTATTTTCCAATTAAAATCTGGAAGACCTCCTGCTCTCTAGATTTTTTAAACCATCAACGGGAAACCAATCTCCTATTGCTATGAAATAAATCCCACTAAAATATACATCTCCTATTCCTCATTTTTTCCACTCCTGCTGACCTCAAATTTTGGCTATAAAAACCTGTGCATCTTCAGCAGAAGCGTCTCTTCGTTTCGTACTTAAATAAGTAAGAATTCACCTAAGTTCCTAGAACACGGCAGTCTCGTCGATTTCTTATATCAACTCTTGTTACTTTTACACCGCAAAGCGGTAATAAAAGACGTTTCTACCGAGTCAGAGTTTCTCACCTAAGAAACCAATAGTTAGGTGAATCGTAATTAACCCAAAAATTGTAAGTAGAATCAGTAGTGGAAGTGAATCCATGAATTTGAATCTTATATTAAGACAATTCTGAAAACGTGCCATCAGCGATTGAACGTCTCCTACGTGCAATCATACAGTATTTATTTCCACCTACTCATTTCCTTAAAATTTGTCATGACGCATCACATAGATCCAACAAAGCAACGATCGCACAATATTAACAAGCCTTACCAACTTGTTTTTTCGAAAAGGCAACATCTCTGAAGTATAATAACTATCTCATCCACGCGTCTAGATCTCGTCGAATAGGCGGAAGGCTGCGTGCAGCAAGTGCCACCCTCAGTGACACTCATCGCGTCTTCGACCTCTTTTTATTCCTAAATAAGCCTATTCCAAAATACCTTAAATATTTTGGCTACGAACGTGACAGTTAGCTTTTTCTGGTAGCAGCGGTGTTATCGCTTCTAATTTTGACATTATTTTCAAAAAATTTCTATCAGGCTTTAAGCTCTAACGAGACTAATCACAAAAATTTCCTGATCATTCTATCTTGTATTTAAAATTAAATTTGGATTAATTATGTAATTGTTAGAGAATTTTACTCTACTTATCGCCTGTTCAAAATTCATCACGTATCTTACACTAAAATTGAAATTTTCGGAAAATCTCAACAAAATAAATTTTACTCACTGTATCCTTTTTGGGTATTTTAATACATTCGTTCCGTTGGTTTCCTGGGAGGTTTTGCTACGAACAGGGTACATAAGTTACCTTACTTAACCCTAGAACGGAAACGTGAATTAACTCATCCTCTAACGGAAACCTGGGGTTCCGCTACACCCCAAACTTGTAC
>JBAGKK010510324.1:0-14039 GCA_037177015.1 Euceroptres primus | reverse complement strand
TTGCCATGGCGATCTCAGTTCGTTCCAGATGGCGCTGTGAGTGAAATTTTCTTTCTGCTGTCAACTGATTCTCATGTTAGTTTTCAGTTCCGTTTTTACTAGTTCTGAATAAATAATCGCGATCGTTCGTTTTTCTTAAGTGATTTCGAGCGTGAGATTTGTTTGTGAACCGACGGGAGTGCGGTTTTGTGCTGTAAGAGGACCTGTTTGAGAGTGCTGTGGAAAATCCACTCGTGACTGTGTGGAATTGTTAGTGTGTAGATGTGCCGGCCAAGGATCTTTTTCCATCAAGGATTTGACCAAAGGTGTCAAGCGCCCTTAGGGAAAGTACAAGGTATCATCTAAACCCGGAAATAACGCCGGGAAACGTCTATTTTAATTTAAAAATGCGGAATATCATAGTCGTTTTTGCCATGCATTTTCCGGGCCAGGGCCCTTAAGGACTTACATGTACATTCGGACGATGTTGCTAAAAATATACATGTTCAAATCGCGACTGACAATATAACAAAAGGCATACATGTTACTTACTGACAATATTACAAAAGTACATACATGTCATTTGAAGCGGAGTTTTTGTTCCTGTAAAACTACATACCGAGACACATTTGTAGCATATGGGTAATCAGGTTGTTCCACCTGGGTTTACTTCTTTCGTAAGTAAAATCTATCTATTCTTAAGAAACTAAAATTCAAACTAATCCCGTTCTTCTTCTAGAACCTTACTACGTTGTTTCATATATTTATCCATGTCTGAATAATCTTTCATTGCATCTCCAACTATTTCGTATAGTACGCTTGGCCACTCTTTTACGAGAATCTTTAATTTTTGTATGGCATCAATCATTTGGTCGATTAAATGCGAAAGGTGCATTTTTCCTTTATGCCTCCATATCAGATCCTCCTTCAAAAATATTATGCATACATGGTAAGAATATATTTCAAAGTAATTGTTATAATTATTAAGGGTCAAATTTTTTCAATAATATCAAAGTTGGACATGGATCTTTGAACAGACATAAAAATTAGCCAAATCCTTAATCAAACTTATTATACAGCTATCGTTGACGGCGTCGCATACTTTCTTATATAATCCATATTTCAGTCAATTTCTAATGAATCGGTCTGAAAATTTCCAGAAATCTTCTTTCAATATTTTAAACTTAGAGTTACCTCGATACTTTTTGTCGAAAAAACTAGAAAACCCGGTTACCAAGCAGGCTCCACTTGCAATTAAATATTATGAAACAATAGTCGATTTTTAGGTTATTTATTTCTTTTATAGGCATCGCCAGACTATACTGCATGCGTATTAGGATGGGCCGAAAAACACAAAATTTGGAAATTCAAAAACCGACTATGCGGCAAAGTTGTGATTCTACATCAGTAATGACTGTGAAAAATTTTAGTCTAATCGGATAATATATTCTGTTCTGACCCAGGCCTTCAATTTTTTTATGTTTTGTTAAAAAACGCAAAAATATGATTATTTCAAATATTGAATTTTTTCGGAAAACTTTTTCCGCATTGCCTTTAATCTTATCTAAATACAACGAAAATATTAATTGAAAATTGGCAGCTTTTCGGTCAGAATAGTTTATTTTTTCAACTTGTCGACGTTTCGATATCTAGCATGCATATTGCATATCTAGTACCAGCTCATCCTCAGGGCTACAAGAAGGTTTATCATAAACATGGAACATACATATTTGGAATCAATTTGGACATTTGCAGCTGCTTGTTTCTATTTTTATTTCTACCTACGACTAGAAAAATTAAAGATAGATTCTTCAAAAAAATTTTCTCATGATTCGGTATAAGAGGAGAGGGAAAATGTATATTACAAAAGTCGCTAAAAGCCATTTGGAAAGCAATTGTGTAGCCCCTATGTACATTTTATAGTGACTCCGAACTCACCACGTGAAGGTGAATTCCTCACCAACTCGAGATCTTCAACCAGTCAGCGGTATATCATCGATTGTCAGAAGTCGAATTTTGCCGAAATATTCGCTAAAAAACGCTAACTACGACTTTGAATTTCCAGTCAGTGCTCATTTCTGGATAAATAATTAACTCTTGCAGTACTTCCAAACTAATGTCTGATAAGACAGGGAGAGGCGTGATGTTGCAATTCTACCAGTCAATGATGTCAAGGTAGTCCGTTGCCTTGAAGTTTAAAACTGGAACTGATTTAGACTGTTTCGCTAGTCGATAAACGGCCTGATGTGAGACAGATAGCGGTAGACAGAATCATTTAGGCAAGATAGACTACTGACAGCGCTGACATCTATAAAATAGTACTGCATGCATTATGCGTTAATTATTGATTCAGAAACCGACACCTACTGAGAATTCAAACATTTTCCTTACCACATTCGGGTAGTCGAGCGAACTGAAAGGTGTTTATACCTGCGGCAGTAGAAAACGAATATGTTAATGCAGTTCATTGTTTGGTTTGTTGGAAGTAACTCGATGTGGTAAGAAACTCACCTTTACGTGGTGAGTTCTGAGTCACTATGAAGTGTATGGTGGATACAATTGCTTTCCACATTGCTTTTAGACACTTTTACAACATACATTTTCCCACACTTATACCGAATCATGAGAAAATTTTTTCAACACTACTTCGTTATATTTAGGCAAGACTAAAAGCGATGGAGATCCTAAAAACTTATTGAATTTGAGGATAAAATTTTTTCAGTATTTCATTTTTATTATGAAAGATAATTATCTCACAAAAAACTGCAAATATAAAAAAAGTTTCGACTCATCTTTCTCTACAAGTCTATATTTTAAGGAAATTAATTTTTCAACGTTTAAAAATCACATACACTAAGACGTTTGGACAATACTATACGTTCAAAAAAATTTGTCGATCATCACAAAGTTTCGCAGCAAACCACGCGTATTGCATCATGTTGGAAGACATAGAAGATATATACTTTCCAATGGAAGATTTAAGAAAAGCCTGCTCATGTGCCAAATCTTCCTTCGTTCGATGTGCAAGATGTAGCATTTTCTTCTGCTTTGTCTGCTTTTACGACAATTATCATTCTAGCTCTTACGACTGATTGTGAATTCTAGTTTTAATTTTTTCTGCGATATTTGTTATTGCGACTGGTGATATTTTATTCGAGATAAAACTACCCAAAATAAAATAATAAAATAATCCAGGTGGCGAGAATCGAGCCCGCAGCTTCTGCGTACAAATCGGACGCTCAACCGCTGAGCTACTTGACCACTTGGGAGACGGCTTTTTCAAGTCCATAAGACCAGCGACAATTTTTTTAAAGCCGTTTTTCTCAAAACTGGTTAAATATTGGGTTCTAAGAATTTCACAACTTTACTTTGGGACTATGACCTTTCTTTACAAAAAGTATGAATCAAAACAAAAAACACTACCTCTGACTTTCCCCTTGTCAGACTAGTATCTGACTAGTGTCAGACGTTAATTTTACCTGCATAAGTCTAAATTTTCGTGGTCTCCTGTCGACCATAATATACCACTTTGAGATGACTTTTAGACCAAGTCTTATACCTGCTGCATTTATATATGGGGCATTATTTCTCAAGTGTACCCACCCCAAAAAATGAATTTCTCCGATCGGGCTCAAATTTACAAAAATCTTAGTCCTATTAGATGGCTCTTCAAAAAGGAAAGATTGATCAGTTTAGTCAAAATTTCGCCGAGATAGAGAGGGTGAAATTTTTATACTTTGCGCAAAAAGCCCCTATTTCGGATTTTGATCCAAACGTTATCGATAGATTTTTTCCCAATCTTTCATATAAAATAAAAAAAGTTTTGAAAACTTTGAAATTTAGCCATCATTTTTGAAAATCTAAAATATTTTTGATTTTTTTTAGTTCGACTCTTTTTTCTTTTTTTTAAACTAAAAATAAAGCTTGAAATGCTTAATTTCAGAGATGAATAGCAAAATGCAGTTTTTTGTTGTTCTTGAAAAATTGAATTTTAAGTAATCTGGTAAATTAAAAAAAATTTCCCTATGCCCGAAAAAAATTTAGAAAATTTTTTGCATGTACAGTTTTTAATAAGAAACAATATTGTATGAATAGAAATTCAAACAAAATTTTTTGTTTATTTTCAAATTTTATGAAAATTTTCAAAAATGAAATTTTTTAAATTTCATTAATTGCGTATTTTTAATGTACAAATAATATTTATACTTATTATATTATATACATTACATGTAAATTTCACATTAAAATGCGCAATTAACCAAATTCAAAGAATTTCATTTTTGAAAATTTTCAAAAAATTCTAAAGTCAACAAAAACTTTTTTTTGAATTTCCGTGTTCCGAATATCAAAAACTGTACATGCAAAAAATTTTCCGAATTTTTTTTGCGCATAGGAAAATTTTTTTGAATTTAACAGGTTACTTAAAATTTAATTTTTCAAAATTGAATTTTGTTTTCTATTCAAGGATCTGAAAGTAAACATTTCAAGCTTTATTTTTAGTTAAAAAAAAATAAAAAAATGGTCGAACTTAAAAACAAATTAAAAATATTTTTGATATCCAGAAATGGTGGCTAAATTTTGAATTTTTGAAATTTTTTAAAATTTATTTGAAAGATTAGGAAATAATCTATCGAAAACGTTTGGGTCAAAATTTTTTATATGCCATACATGAAAAGATATTTATATCCGAAATAGAGTCTCTTTGCGCAACGTACAAAAATTTCACCCCCTCTATTTCGGCGAGTTTTTGGCCAAACTCATTAGTCTTTTTTTTTTTTTTGAAGTGCCATCTGATAGGACTAAACTTTTTGTAAATTTGATAATATCCCATATATGTCGTAGGCATTTAGACGAATCCGGTATTTAGCCTAATGTCTGGGCAATAGGCTAAATGCCGGCAAATAGACGAATGTACTGCGTAGTCCTTTCTTTCGTCTAATTCCCTGAATCCAAGCTAGCATTTAGCCATCTGTCAGCATTTCGTCAATGGCATTTAGGCGAATTTCATTTTAAAGCAATTGCGTTACATTTATTAGAAATCAGAAAAATGCTTTAGTTTTGGTCAGTGTCTTATAAAAATGAAGAAAGGAAGAAAGTTAGGAATTTTTTAAAAATACATCAAATTATTTTTATTGCCTCATTATACATTAACTCTTAGTTTACATTAACACCTTCGTTTGATAATTTTGATTCTTGGATTTTAAATTTATAATTTCTAAGCAGTCTAAAAATAATATAATCGGAATGTGCTTGAGATTCTGAAGGTTCAAATGGACGATATTTTATTGATCGCTTTGTAAACTAGAAACAGTGCTAAAATATTTGTTTATTTAAATTTGTACATTTAAAATAATAGACTACCGAAAGAAACTAATAATGCATTATTTTAAATTATACTTAAAAAAGAAATACATAAAATAGAATTGGAAAAAAGTATTTTGTTCATTTGAGCGATAAGAAATTCAGGTACGTATAATCGGAATACTTGCATTAGCTTCTAACTTACACTCATATTACATTAACTTATTACAACATGTCAAAGACTGATAACAACGAGAACCGCCCGTTATATTTGCTTTGAAACAAGAGCAACGATTTGTAACGCATTGATGTTGAGCTGCTTTACAGTTACACTTTTTATAACCTTGCCCACCACTAATTGATTGCTGAATGCTGCCTCTTTTATTGAGATGGAAACGTCTTTACGAAAAGCATCTATTTTCATTATATTAGTCCCTGATTTTTGAATATCTGCTCGGGGAAACCAACCATTAAGTAAACCTATTTTCGTACCGATTTGATTTCTTCAGTTCCGACAGCAATTACAGTAGACTCTATAATAGAAGTTTGAACTATTAATTTATCAGATTGTCTGAAAGTAAATAAATAATTAACATAATTCCTTATGTGGGAAATTTCTAAATAAACAAACGTGCGATAGATCAAAAAAATTTTTTCGTCGCTTTTAAATTCGATTTGATATATAAAAAAACATTATTTTGATGATAGCGCGTTCAAAGTTTCAGATATCATTGGTCAACATTTATTTTTGTTTTAAACATAGTCAGGCTTCACTTTCCCTGTGGGATAAAAAATAGGATACGAATAGTACAGACTTACCAAAGCGTGGTAAAAAATGGGATACACGAAAATATAAAAATTATGATAATAAGCATTTTTCACACACATTTTTCTTAGGTGTAAAATCAAAACATTCATCAATACACGAATCAATATATTTTGCTCTGTTGATTTTTGTATTAATTTTTAAATCTACAATAATTATGTCATCTTTTTATCAGGAATTTTAGTTTTGGATCTCAATTTGAAATTGCTAAAGTTTGAACGTCTTCAATTTAAATTTGCGTATTAAGGTTGAGTATTTATTTTGAACATAATATAGAATTTATAGTGAATTTAATATTTCAAATTATTAAGTTATGGCCACTTCAAGCTATAGACTGAAAATAGAGTACTTTAGGAACCACAGCTAAATAGAGAGTACAATATTGGACATAGGGACCGATCTGTGAGGCCTGCATAGCATAACAATAAAGAAATAAAAACATAGTATTAAATTACAGTACAGTATAATGTTTATATTATTAAATACCTGTCTTCATTCAATTTAGTTTGATTTTGCTGTACAAGTGCGCTTTCTAGGGCTTCTTCGGTGGTCAAATTTTCCAATACATCATTTGGTAAGGAAGAGCTTACCAAACCTACTTTTATTGATCGTAACACAGCTTCATACCGGGTCCTATTAATTATTCTGTGTTTAGATGTGTTTTTATACCACTAGAATAAAATGACAAGAAAAGAATTGAAATTACATACAATTATATTTTAAAATATAACTGTCAGTCTCTGTCAGAACTTTTTTTGAGCCACCTTAATATACGCAGCAGACATTCGAACGTAACTAATGCGATACTGTTACGTAGGCCAAGGTAACAAGTTCCGTAATTAGTAACTTTCATGTAAGTTTTACGTAGCAAAAGTAACGTGAAAGTTACGAAATTTTTTTAACTTTCAGGGGTGAACAAATTTTAACGTGAAAACATTTTTTAATATACATTTTTTAACCTTCTTAGACCACTTCAAAATAGTCAAAAAATGCAAAATTGGAATAATTAAAAGTTGTACACTTTTTTTTAAATTTAGAAAAGTAAAAATAAGTTTCTGTAAACGAAACAAGAAAAGATATGTGGAAGAATTTTTTTTTAATTTGAAGCAAGTGTGTTATTAAAAAATCCAAAAAATATAATATTTTTGTTTATATTTAAAAAATTTTTGACTTGATAAAAAATTTACAACTTACGTAGAGTTTTTTTTTTTGGTGAATTAAAAATTTTATATTTATGATGAAGAAATCAGATTACTGAAAGACAGTGAGGGAAGGGGGTCATTGTCTACTGTTATGGTAGCTTTACAAGGGGGTCGGGAGGATCCAAAAATCGTGCAAAAATAAACGTTACGTAATGTATGGACGACCCCTTAGAAGTATAGAATTTTACATTTAATATTCATCAAATAAAATAAAAGATATTTTAAAAAATATTTCGCGGATGACTTCAACGTTTTAATTGAATAAATGCAGTTAAGTTAAAGGAGTAATGTAACATTATCTACAGCATACGTAATAATTATTCGCAAAATTTACTGGGTATTATTGAAATATGAAATACAATGTAACTTCAAATTCTTTTCTGTATTTTACGCAACGTTACTTCTTTACCTGCACTTCATAGCATCCACATGACTAGTTTTTTTACTTTTTTTACTTCTTTTTTACTGATTATCTGTCATCCACGCTGTTAATATCTTTTCGACATCGGCATTGGCTCGTTCAACGCTTCCTTGAGTTTGTGGATGACTCGAACGTCTGTGTACCATTTTGCAATATGGCTAAATTGAAACTAATTCCTTTATAATGGCAGCAGCAAACTCTTTTCCGTTGTCGCTTTGTAAAATGCTTGGAGCGCCAAAGGTAAGAAAAATCTTCGACAATTCTTCTGCTACATTAGTAGCGTGCTTGGATTCTAATGGTCTCAGATGCAAGAATTTTGTAGCGTGATCTTGATGGTTCATCAGCCAGTGGTATTTACCATCTGGACAAGTTTGAAAGTCTATCAAATCCACTTGACCACGACCCGCGACCAGGGGCCGCTTCAGACCCGGAAGCAAATTTCAATTCGCCGCCCCTTTCAATATGGATTTTCAAATCAAAGTATTTAAAACTATTCTAAATGAAAATTATAATAATAAATGAATAATAAATCATAAGAAATAATAATAATTATTAATAATAAGCATAATAATTAATTATTATTATTATTAAAAATAATTTTAATAAATAATAATAAAATATTTATAAATAAATTAATAGTTCAATAAATTATTACATTATATCCTAATTATTTATAGAGGGAGAGTAATCATGTGAAAAAGATCTTGTTGTTTAATGAAATATTTATTTTACAAAAACCATTAAGATTAGTTAACCGTAACAATTTACATAGTTTCGGGTAAAAAGTTGACGTCGCGCTTTCGCCAAAGCAAACTCACGGATGATTGATTCCCAATTAATTAAATCTACTGTGTCCTGCTCTAAAGCTATAGTAGCTAAAGCTGACATTCGTTCATCTAATTTTATATTATTCATCTTATTCATATATATTATTCATATATTATTATTTTATTCATATATATTATTCATATATATTATTCATCTTATTTTATACTAATTATATTATTACATTCTAATTTTTTATTATTTTTAATTTCGAAAACGACCTTTCAGAACTTGCGACGGAAACAGGTAAAGTAAGAAGGATTCGTAAAGCAACGTAAGTATTCGGATAAACTGACATTAGGCAGTTTTCGTGAATGTAATTTAATACCTCAATCGGTGACGTTTTTGCAGTAATGTGCAGTAGTGGCAATAATAGTGGCATAATAGTGGCAAAAATTTTAATGCAAGAACTTTGGCTGCGTAAACTCGACTGGGACGACAGACTACCTGATGATCTTAAAAGTCAGTGGTACAATTATCATGATTCTCTAGAAAAATTAGAAGCACTTCAAATTCCGAGATGGACACAACAAATACAGACAAATTCTGATTACGAGCTTCATGGCTTTTCTGATGCTTCTTCAAAAGCTTATTCAGCTTCCGTTTATCTTCGAATTCTTAGTGAGGATTTAAAGGAAGTCCATGTCTGCCTACTGATGGCTAAATCTAAGGTAGCTCCTATCAAATATGTATTAATCCCGCGTTTGGAAATATGTGGGGCTGCTTTGCTAACGAAGACACTTCAATTCGTCATAGAAACTATGTCCTTGGATAAATTACTAGTTTACTGCCACACTGATTCTGTAACAGTCCTTGGCTTGGAAAACACCAATTGACCTTTTTTTGTCGTCAATAGAGTTTCTCTAATTCATGAACTGGCACCTCGCGCCAAATAGCGATACATTTCTACCAAAGATAATCCCGCTGGCTGCGCTACTCGAGGGCTAACACCCGAAAAGTTGCTAAGGTATTCGTTGTGGTGACAAGGCCCACCTTGGTTTGCTTTGCATTCCACAAAATGGCCTGATTATCGCCACGCTGCCCCCTCGCAGTCTAATTTAGAACAGCGAACACCAAAGAGTCATCACGTTTTGAGTGTGATTAAAAGTCCATTCAACTTGAAGTTTAAATTCTCCTCTTGGCCTAAACTCCTTCGAGTAACAGTCTATTGTAAGAGATTTATTGATGTTTTTGTTTATAAGCACTCAAAATTTACAAAGCCTAAACCTCAATTTTCAACCATATCTCTCAATGCGATTGAAATCCAGCAAGCTGTTATATTTTATATCAAATTTGTTCAACCAAATTCGTTTTCTCTCGAGATAAGGGCTTTAAGCCAAGATGATAGGGTGATTTCAAAGAACTCGACTTTGAAAAGTTTAAACCCATTTTTTACCTCGTCACCATATAAGTGAGCTTATCGCTATGCATGCTCACCTCAGATCTTTACACGGTGGTCAGCAACTAACCTTACATACGCTCAAACAACGTTACTGAATTTCGAGTCACCCCAAATCGTCCTTTCACGCACTCTGGTGTGGATTATGCAGGCACATTTAATGTTCGCTTTGCTCCCGGTCGTGGCAGCAAAAGTTACAAAACTAACGTGACGTTGTTCGTGGTTGTACTGGTTTCTGATTATTCGTCTGCCACTTTTCTGGCCGCCTTACAGCGATTCTCTTCTAGGCGAGGAAGACCTGCACACTTGTACAGTGATAATGGCACGGCATTCCACGGTGCTGACAGGAAATTAAAAAATTGCCTTTTGAATCTTAGACTCGATACTGATTTGCATAATCAGTTAGCAATTCAAGGCCCTTCTTGGCATTTGATTGGCTCCTAATTTTGGGGGTTTGTGGGAGACTGAAGTTAAAAGTTTTAAACACCATCTTAAGCGAATTGTGGGTGCTCATACTTTTACTTACAAAGAGTTTTATTCTCTAAGAAGAGAATAAAGAATAGAATAGAATAGAATCTTGTCTAAATTCCCGTCCTATTTCTCCTCTTTTAAATGACCCTGAAGACTTTTCCTACCTAACACCTGGACATTTTCTAATAGGAGCTCCTTTGACTAGCGTTCCAGAACCCTCATTGGAATTTACTGCGGAAAATCGTTTAAATCGGTGGCAGTTGGTACAAAAAATTTCAGAGATTTACTGGAGAAGATGGGCTGTTGATTATTTAAAGTCCTGACAAAAACGCTACAAATGGTTTAACAAAGAGATAAATCTTGTGGAAGGTGATATCGTTCTGGTAAAGCATGATTCATTACCGCTCTCTAGATGGTTATTAGGTCGTATAATTAAATGCTACAAGGGAAAAGACGATGTAGTACTGTCTGTTCGAGTAAAAACTGCCAGTTCTGAATACGAACGACCAATTACTCAGATTTGTCTGTTACCAGTTAGAGCGAAAGAAACAAGCAAAATCTAAAAATTTAATTATAATTAGACTTAAGAGAAATTGTTATGTAAACTTAATGGATTATGGCAGGCGGCTAAGACTTTTAAATCCTAGTTATATATAGGTACTATTTCTTTTTTTTCGTGCAGTTACTATTCACGAAGTGGGCGGTATGTTTAACTTTGTAATGTTTCGCCTTTTCGATATTTTCTCTGAATGAAAATGATACAAGTTTGACTACGTCACAAATTTAAGCGCCTTATCGCGCTAGAGAGTCAGTGTGCGAGCAGCAAGGAATCGCGACAGATCGTTGTTCGCTCCCTTCGGATCAGTGACTAAACTTTAAACATTAAACTTTAAAATCTTATAAAACTGTTGAAAAACGTGTGAGTGATTTGTGTGATGAATGAAAAAGTTCTTAGTCTGCCAATTTGTCAAAAGGCTTAAATAAAACTTATAAGTTAAATTGATTTTTACGATTCTTCTCTAATCATTCCTGATCTGGCGAAATTATTTACTTCAAAAGTGCAAAACTTAAACAACTATCAACTGCGTACTGAATACTGAGACTTAAAAAGTGTTACTGAGTCAACTCAATTTTGAATAATGAGTAAGGGTCCATGTTGGGGGTAGTCTAGACTTCTAGATTCTAGACTTTCTCAACGGACGGAATAAGGAGCAGAAAGATAGCCTGTGTCTAATTACCGACTGTCACCTCCCACTTTAACAATTAATCCCAAGTCATATTTTTGTCTAAGTGCCCAGATCGAAACATTTTTGTCCAGTTTTATTCTATTTATAAATATTCTTTAAAGTATAATCTAAAATAATGCATTATAAGTTTTTTTCGATAATATATTATTTTCAGTGTGCAAATTAGCACTGTTTCTAGTTTACAAAGCGATCAATAAAATATAAAATAACCATTCGAACGATAAAATCAAAAAGTCAAATCAAAATCCAAAAATTAAAATTATCAAATGAAAGTGATAATGTAAACGAAAAGTTATTGTATAATAAGGCAATAATAGTATATTGTGCTACAATTTGAAAAAGCGAGAGATTTAAAATAAGTGTGAAGTTAGCCACCCGAGCGGAGCGAGGGTGGTTCTCATACGAGTTTAAAATCGTTGCTTTTTCAATGTGTTGGACACGATACTTTTTATATAATTCGGGAAAAAGAGCCAGTTTTTAGCAATGACCATGCTTCTGACCATTGAATAGTTGGCCCATAAAGTTGAGGGATTCCAAATTTCCAAATTTTTCATTTAAAAAACTAAGCACAGTATTTTCGGAGAAACTGACGGTGTTTTTTTTTGCTTTTGACAAGCGACGAAAGTGTTGTACGCATTTGCATACACAATTTGAGACTTTTCAGGAAGTGTTTTATGGATAGCTTCTCTTGCTATCTTTAAAACTTCGGGACGGGTGCACTCCAGACATTCTTCGGACATATTTACATCAATTTCGTCCATATCCTTAGAAGCGGTGAAACCATTGACAATCAAAAACTTTTTGGAAGTTGATTTAGGTTGATTTAGTCGGAAAATAGAATGAAGATGGCTCTGCGCACGATGCACGAGCACCGTTGAGGCAGCACGAACACACCCGAAGTAACACGAAGTAGTTTGTACTTTATTTACTTTTTTCAGTGTACCTTACTTTTTTCACTGCGTCCATTTACTTTTTTCACTGTGTCCGTCCACTTTTTTCACTGTTGCCCGAAAAGGTCGGCACTGCGCATGCGCCAAGTGATTGACCAAAAATCGGTCACTTTTTACAACAAAAATAGGTGGATAAACTGGCACTTTTTCGCGAATTATAGAAAAAAAATTTGATGTATTTTAAAAAAATTCCCCACTTTCTTCCTTCCTTCATTTTTATAATACACCGACCAATAGATAAAGCATTTCTCTGACTTCTAGTAAATGTAACGTAATTAATTTGAAATGAAATTCGTCTAATTTCCCAGGTTACTTTAGGCATTTAGCCGTTAATTCAGGAAGACGGCTAAATGCTAGCTTGGATTCAGGGAATTAGACGAAATAAAGGACGACGCAGGTAGATTTGTCTATTTGCCGGCATTTAACCTACTGTCCAGGCTTTAGGCTAAATGTCGGATTCAACTAAATCCCTACGACATATATGTGTGTGTATATTATGGTGTCCCAAAAACAATGCTTGCCGATTTTTCGAATTTGCAAAAAGAAAAACGTTAGTTAATTCGAAGATAATGGGGAGGTTTTTTTTTAATTTTTAAAATAATATTTAGAGGTCGCGCATAGCGTTTGAATTTTCATCTTAGAAAAGCTAGAAAACTCTCGAAATGACAACTAGGTCGTAAAAATTTCTCCAAAAACTTATCACCCAAAACCTTAGAATAAAACTTTATAGGTAGATCACTTACAGACTTTTGAATAAGTAAATGGGCACAGGGTCATAGTAAATAAAAAATTTCACTCGAACGCCAAGCCTATACCGGATTTTCTTCAGGTTTACAGCCAACCTGCGAAGGGGTATTTCGAAGAAAATAGAAAACCCTGAGATTATTTAATTTTGCTACAGTATTTTTGAAAAAAACAGACTTTACCTGAGCAGAAAAAATAGGTTAAGGGTCGAGGTCGAATATTTTGTCCCTTTCTCAGAATTATAGGGTTTCATAGCCAAGCTCTTTACTGCTACTAACCGCTTCATTAGGACCGTCATAAAGTCGTAAAGCTGTCAACTTGGAGAAAAAATCCTATTTTGTTTTACAATTTTGAGGCAATTATTCATCTTTTTGGCTTGTTTTTTGAGAAATAAACAATTCAGCTCTTGATGAAGGAGCTGTTTAAATTTGAAATTTCTGAACTCAGTTTTAGACCTTGAAACAGACCTACGAAAAATGACGATGAAGTTGGCCGGGATAAGTTAGCCGGGTTAAGGAAAAAGCAGGGACGAAACACACCTGGGGCCCCGCACCTCAAAATTTTGAATTTAGCATGTTTTAAGGGTTGAAATCGATCCGAATGGACAGAAATTGGAAAACCCCAACTGCACAATGGTATAAGACTGGAAACGGTGGAAATCGTGGAAAATTGTC
>JBAGKK010510313.1:0-14039 GCA_037177015.1 Euceroptres primus | reverse complement strand
AATTATTCGATCTCACATTTTGTTTCGAGCAATTTGGAAATGATTTATCTAATTCATCTTTCATCTATTTTCAGAATTGGCCAACCGTATCACCTCCGGAGCCGTGAGCCTGAAAGAAATGCGCACATATGTCAACAAATGCATTACGAATAAGAGGAAATATAAGGTCCGTAAGAGTAAGGTGAACACGGAGAAACAACTTCAGTCCACATCGGAACCACGATAAGATTCAATTCCGAAATCATCCGATTTTGGAGTTGGGGGGAGCAGTGGACTATCGAATCCAAACATCGAAGAGAATCACGGAAGTTGGAGAGAGACAGACGAGAACAGTGAACACCCCGAATATACACAGCTGTGATGAGTAGTTTATTAATGTTGATTATATTCATTTTATATTTGAAGTTTTATATTGTAGTTATTTCATTCAGTCTTATTCATTCATTTCTCGGGGTTTTCGCCTCCGTTCCGTTTTTGGTACATACCAATGTATGTACAAAAATATTATTTAGTTGAAAGCAAGGAAGCTAATATTTTCCTCGGTTTCGTAATTTCATACAGCTTGGACCCACTGTAAGTCGTTTCATTTTGGTTTCAAGGTTTCATTTAGCAGAGGAAAAATTTACCGTTTTCACAAGTTATGAACAATCAAATTAATGGAAAATATCACTTTTTTGCATTTTGTTGAATATTTTCTAAAGTATGGAGTTTATTACAGGAACTTTTTTCTAGAGCAGAACTTTTCCTGTAAAAATAATAAAAAAATATATTTGTTTAGTGTAACCAATACGCGCGATCAAAGTCCCGCCTAAAATTAAAAGTAGAATTCGTTGTTAATTTTCACTGCTTACTTATTTTTACTTCGAAAATTGAGCCTCTCGATGCAAGAACGTATTATAGCCGATGCTAGAGAAAAATAATTCAGACAAGAAGTGGATTTTTTTACTTTTTCGAATACGAAAATTAACAAATGATTATAAACGAGAATAATATTGTGCATCTTTTCGTATTTTCAAAACCTCTGCTATGATTTTTTCACTCATTTTCGTATAAAATTTTCCACTTTATGAAGAAAGTTCAATAAGTTACAGAATGCAGAAGAATGACAGTTTCGACGTCTTCACTTGTTCATAACTGTTAGATGTGGTGAAAATTTTTCCAGCAAAATGAAACCTAACTTATAGATACCAAAACGAAACGATTTGCAGTGATCCTAAACTGTGAAGTTGAAATGAGGAGAGTAGATTTTGAGAATAAGTTTTGAGATTTTAAAGACTAGATTTAGAATTTTATACTTATTGACTATTCAATAATTACTTATTGAAAATACGTTCTCATGAACACCATCATTTCCTAAATAAAAATTATTTATTGATCACACAATGAGCTACTCCGCTTATTGTCTGTAGCTGAATTCTGTCTGAATCTTAATTGTTGACAAAAAAATTTTTGAAGTTGGTTTTGTTTGGCCCAATCTTCCGAAATACCACCTACAAAAATTTTTTTGTAGGTAGTATTCGTAATCAGGGCACTTTTCTCCATAGTATAAGCCTGAGTAACTGCGTGGACCTATCAGTGCATACAGAAGTATTACTGGCGACTGGATTAAATTCTCACGGGGATAATAATTGATATTTATTTCTATTGACGAAGTAGATTTTTCCCGCTTTTCAAATAAACCGCTAATTGCAACGATGCGCCAACCAAGTAGCGCAGTAGCTTAAGGTTCCCTTCCTTTCCCCCCTACTGTGAAGGACTAAAGAGACATTAAACCAGTCTTGAGACCAGTCTTCAATTAAGGTCTACTCAACGCCTTTTAAGTGGCGAAAACGAATTTATGTACCACTTTCTAGGTCCTAAGTCGATCCTGGCTGAATACAAATAAGAACTGAATGGAACCTTTTTGGTCTTCACAGGGTAGTGCCTAGTAAACTCTAAGTAGACCCTAAATTTCGACTCGGGTATGACCAACACGCTTGTCTGCCCTACCTTCGGGAAAAAACATTTTCCAACTAGCTCTGAAAATGTTCTGCAGACAAAATAATTTGTAAAACTTAATGACTGTAATAAATTTATTTTATGACTGAAAATTATTAAAAATAAACAAATTTACCAGACGTAACTTTTTCAGATTTGGATGTAGCTACAAAGACGTTTATAGGCTGAAAAATGGTTTCTTGAACAATGGGTCCAAATTTTCCACTTGGCTCTTTTAACACAAGATAAAGTGGAGATAGAAGCTTTCCATGCGTAGAAATCGTAAATTGAATAGTGTAGCTGTGAGTTGTAGAAGAAATAGATTGGACAACACATTCGACTTGTCGTGAACCTTCAATTGCTAATGTTCTCCCAGAATGCATTTCTAACTGGAATCCACTTTGATCCGAGTTATAAACATTCTCTCTCCCACATTGAGTGATGTACGGCTTCACTTCATTCACAAAATTCTCCGCATTTACTTTTAACGTTTCCTAATCTTCTAATGTTTTTCTTTCTAATGTTATTGATTTTTCTGGATATTATTCGATGAGTTCCTTTAAACCTCCACACCCACCAGTCAGATGCTTTAAATCGTTTATCTTCAAAACCAAGAATGTTTTAGCATGTAGACCGCATTTCTGTAGGTCTACATCGTGAACTATCATACCAGCATCAATTGCACTTTTAAAATTGTTTAATGTATATTCCGCAATACGATACAACTTTTCCATATATGTACCTCCTTTATTTACTTATCCTGCCCATCGCCTCAATTGACGTACTAATTATTGACGTTACTTTTCTGAACTGATGTTGAACAGCACTTAACTCACGATTACTTTTTCTTGTTCCGCTTCTCAAAAACTCCACTGCTCTTTGTTTATAATCGAAGTCAACACCTTCGTCATCTCTTATACAAACAGCTTCATCTAGTTTAGGAGTCCACTCTGCATAAGTGTCTTCCACAGCGGAAGGCTCCCAGTCTTTGTATGGTTCTGAAAAGTCTAAAGTATTTTCTTCTACAATCTCAACGCCATTGAACTCATTCATAGCCTGAATTAATATTGCTTGAAACTGATCTGCCAGTTGCTGTTCTGCATCATTAACTTCCCTATCAGGTATGTTCATGGTTTGGAATACAACTAACAAAAGTTGTATTACATTTAAGGGATTTATCGGCATGCTTAAGAGACTAAATAAACTGTTCACTATTATGTTTCACTGTAGAAACAAAGAAATTGACTTTTAAACTCGAGAACGATGAAAGCAACACTGAACGATTATTCCCAATTTTCACGAAAGCTTGCTTCCTAAAAATAAAACTTGCTCTTGAATAACAAATACATTAAGCCTCATGTACATGTCAATGTATTCGTAAAGATAAGTGGGTCGAGAAAAACAGCTGCGACGTTCAACGAAACAGTTCTACGTGCTGCGATTATTTAAAAATGTAATTTATTTATTTTCAAAAATATAAACTTATATGTATAATATAAGGTTCTTTAATTTATAGAAACACAATAAAGTGCACTTAAGGGTGGTTACCCCCTATAAAGTAATTTGTCGGGAAAATGCAAAAACACATGAACTTAATTTTATTATCGTGTGTAATATATATTTTGTCAGATTTTTCAGCTTCAATTTACACCTATCGCCGGCATCAATACTACCATAATAATCAGTCAGTTTGCACTCTTTAATTTTGTGCTCAAGAGACCCTTTTTCAACGTTCAATCCCTGAAGTCCTGGACTAATAGGAAAAGTACGTTTAGAAAAAATTAAGTCATTTCGAGGCTACCTTTATCTGAAACGACCCAAAAAGTTTGTCGACCACTGATTTAAGAGCAGCATCCCTAAACAGTAATAAAAAACCGAGAAGTAAAAACCTGAAAAAAATGGTCCGCAAGAGATTTAAGCTTTTATGAGATTATTATAGGAGAACGTAGAAAATTCTAGACGAGTATGAAAGAATTCAGAAAAATCTCGATAAAATTTTTAAAATTATAGAAAATTTCAGAAAACGTGAAAGAATTTCTGAACGTCATAAGTTTCTATTTCTCATAATTCTTGAAAAATTAATCTGAATTTTGAAAATAAAAAGGGAACGAAGGGGGAATAGGAATGAAATTCTACAAAAAAGGGGGGAGATAGGGAAAGGGGGTATAGAAAAAAGGGGAATATGGTACTAACTGTAATCCCTTTATTTTTCTAAAATTAACTACGTACTACTTATTATACTGGAATGACTGTTAATTTAATTTACTTGAGGCGTTAATTCCACTTCAAGTTGTCCACTAAGATATTGTTTTTCAAATTCAGCATTTTCGCCAACGTAGGAGGCGATCATTCTCTTTACTCTGTGTTCTTTTAAAAGCTTTCCCAGACCAAAGTCATCAACGCCGGCATTATTAGAAACAACAGTTAAATTTTTAGATCCTCGTCTGAGTACTGCATTTATAAGATTTTCAGGTATGCCACAGAGACCAAAACCGCCTACTAAAAGTTTCGCTCCGTTCGGTACGTCCGAAACGACTTCTTCAGCCGTTTTAAATATTTTTCCATTTCCAACCGGAGGATTCAATTTTTCGATATCCTCCTTAAGTTCTGGTACTTCGGCTTTGACTGAAAAACCAACTGCGGATATCTGCAAAAGATTGGTACTTAGGTAGAGGAAATGGCACAAATATGGAATATGGCTCGAGTGTAAAATAAGTGGGTTTCTGCAAAAGTATAAAAGGTACTGTTGTTAATAAGTGGAACTAAATGCTCCTTGGGGGAGTAGAAAATAGTGTCAGTTTAGTCTGTTTATGTGCGTCTTTCAAAACGTGAGAGAAGAAAATATAAAAGTGGATACTTTGAGTTTATCTCGGTAATGTTTTTAATGTTTATTTATTATGTAGTAAATAAACTTTGGTTAATAAATTCTGCTTGTAATAGTAGAGTAAGATTAGGGGAATACTGCTGTCTAATGGAAGAACCTAGTAAGTAACATTTGCCGTAGAAGTTATTTTCACGTATACCAGAAAATAGTCCCTACGGCAAATGTCACTTACTAGGTTCTTCCGTTGGACAGTAGAAAAATATTATATGGGATATATGGAGACGATTCTGTTTAGAGATTTATTTTAGAGGTGTAAAAATTTTGTAGGTAGTCACTCGAATTTGAAATACCAAGGGTGGCTCAAATATCGAACACCATTCTGACGAAGCAAATAACTAATATTAAAAAAAACGTAAAATAAAATAAAATTACAACTTCATATAAAATAACAATTTTAACATTAAATATTTTTTTGGTCCATGTATTGTGTGTAACGAGACTAGGCCCTCACACGCTAATTATCGTCCCTGTGGGTGAGCGATTATTGAAAATAATTTTTTGACAATTTTTTATGTTCTGAGTTACCCTAATTTGAAAAATTATTAAATTACCTATCAAATGACCTGTCGTCAACCGGAGTAACCATGGGACAAATTTCACGACTTTTTCACATAGCGCTTTACCAAAAATCAGCAAATAAAGTTTAAGTTTTTTTTTTTTGACTGTATATAACTACTCTCGAGGTTTTCTGAAGCTATACCGCTAGTTACATTAAAAAAGAAAATTTTCCCTTGAACTTATAATTAATCAAAGTTTGTTCTTTAGACTACAAGCTACAATAAACCAATTTTGATGATTCCTTTCTAGAAATGCTTAGCATTAAATGCTTCAGAACGATTTCAGAACGGTTTTTAAATTTCATTCTGTGGACTTTATTATTTAAACAAATATTGTTTGAAAAAAGTCATTTCAACAATATATTTTTTTATCTCTGTACAAATTACTTAAATAAACTTGTTGATGATCAAAATTAATTAAGATAGATTTAAAAAACATACAGATATTATACAACATTTTATGTGACTTTTATAAACAATTTAGATGAACAAATATTCCAATGTATCAGTTTGCCGTTGAAAAAAATTATTTTGTACTGAAATCGTTGTGATTTATTATTAGAATGGTAAAACAGTAACGAAAAATGGTCATAAATTGAAAATTTGTAAACAAGTAATAAAGTTATAATCAATTTTTTAATTTATTAAGGCTCATGGGTAGACCAATGGATATACCAGAAAAGTTAATATTGGGATGAGAACATTTTATGAAAAGATTATTTTTATGGCAAAAAATAAGATTTTTCAATTGTTTAAACAAAATTTATTTAAACAATTTGTTAAAGTATGTGAGATACGGAAAAAAGAATTCCGAGGTAACACGCTCCATGATAATGACATGGCGTACTGCAGTGTAATGGGTGACAAGTTAAAATTACATGATTATGATATCTTAGTCAGTATCCGCTAGCATAATAATCATGTTCTGATTTTACATGATAATCATGTAAGGATCTTGTAATTTTTCAGATTATAAAATTGGCAGCAGTGGCTGAAACCCAAGGGCACCAACTTTATGGAATTTATGTTTCAGTTTGACAGCTAACCTCGAAGTCGAAAAGAAAGCTTCATCGTAAATGAAATCAGTCTGATAAACATTACCCTTTGGATGAAAACTCACTTTCAAGACACACCACACATTTCTTTGACCATTTTGATAAAGATTTCAAATTTCTAAAAATTCTTTTCGACAGTTTAATGTTATTACTAAAATATACGGAAATGGCCAAAATTATAGCCGTTATGACACATTTTCCCATATTACAAGTTTATAACATCATAGTCACCTACATTCTGCTATCTTTTTCACTGACAGGGAAGTCACATATGATAAGCTAGAGACGACAGGAATTAGTCACCTGTGGCAAGATTTCAAGTCAAAGGAAAGGTGACAAGTCAAATCAGCTACATTATAAGATTATGACATGATAAACATCTCACGGTGTTACATATGTCTGCTGTCCAACGGAAGAACCTAGTAAGTGACATTTTCCGTAGGGACTATTTTCTGGTATATGTTTACTGGAAAATAACTTCTATGGCGGCAAATGTCACTTACTAGGTTCTTCCATTGGATAGCAGGGGTCTGCTGTCCAACGGAAGAACCTAGTAAGTGACATTTGCCGTAGAAAATATTTTCTGGTACACGTTCGTACTACATGTGAAGCTGAGCCTTTTGCCTGTGTTGAGCCTTCGCTCCACCACTTCCTCACTCCTAAAACTAGCCCTTAACCGAGCCCTCTTTATGTATCGCCTAGGCTTGGGGCGTCAGTTCTAATCCAAACGTGCTTTTAGAAAAAACTCGTTAAAAAAGTAGTTCCGTGTGTGTTTAGTTCTACGGAACCCAATAATAAATTAATTAATAAGATTCAGTGATTGGGTCTAGTGGAAAATCCCTTATAAATTCCTATTGTGTTTTTACCGGAGTTCCACCCCGTCACATTTTGGCGATCCTGCTGGGATCCCACTGACCTTAAGAGATCTGTGCTGGGATCAAAATAAGTCTTGGAACTTTACGAATTCCAAGTCTTCACGATTAATGTCATTCGGGCCTGACTTTTCTACCGTCTTTCAGGTTCCCGGTTACGAACAGTACCAATTCCGTTCCATTTCCTTTACGTTGACTAGTACCACACGCCCGGGCAGCACCCCGGCTCCGCCACGTCAAAATCACAATTCTCGATCCACGAGGGAGAAGCAAGACAAGATTCCTACTTCACCCCTCCATCGGCGTAAATTTCGGTATCCGTTTGATCGCAGTTACCACGATTATTTAAAATTTTCTGATCATATATTCGCCGTAAAATCTGATTGCGAATAGGAACAAGGGCAATCCCTACGATTAGGGTGAACCGAGTAACCCTTGGAGGTATTCCTGAGGTCCAAAGTCTTCGAAAGGGGAGGCATCACCTAGCCAAGCTAACACCGATTGGAATTGCTGTCTACACACCAACGTCGACGCAGGTATCAACACCTGCCTAGCCGCCTAGTACAAGGAGCGCCTCGAATAATCTACAAAATGCAGTCACTGTAACATCGAAAATAAAAGAAAGAAATTTTAAACTTCAGTCGCATTGTTTCATAATAAGTTGCGTTCTATGATTCCTTCACGAAAAAAGAGCATTAATTTCAGTCGTGAATAGGATTATAATATAATGGGAAAGATCAACTTTAGTAGAAGAAAATCAAACGGTTATCACAGATAAACTTTTACTTTTTGATAATGAAAATAAGAAGAGGGTAGAAGATATTCAAAAGCTAGCCAAGTATAGTAACATGCTCGAGGCCGAAGAAGAGTCACGCGACGAAGGAAACAGGAACAGGACGCGCCGTGATATGTTCCTTCGAATTCCACTCAAGAACACCCTCCCCTTTCTCCTCCCACATAGCAGGTGGGAACAGGTTCCCTTCCGCCCTAAAAAAGCACACTGCCCGATCCGCCGGCGCCGTCCCTCGCAAGGGTACGTGATCACATTCCAGCAGATAGCCGTATTATTTTCAGCAGAACCATAGAACGCTTCGACGTCTGTCAAAGGTATAATCAGGACCATAGAACCTTTGAAAGAGCGCGAAAATAGTGGAGTCGAAGATTCCATAAAAAGTGTAAAGAGAGCCCGACAGAGATGCAATCAACCAAACTTATTGTTAGACTTTATTATCACGGAAAAAATAATTGATTTAATCCGGTCAAGTTTAGAAAATATAATACAACAAACTACCGAAAGCGTGCAAAGTTATAATCAAAGATTTCGACAACACCTGAGTGAGTTGCAATATGCCATACAGGCAGATCATTCGAATCCGACAGAAAGAAAGTTAGCTTTGAAAACGAAGGAAAAATTAGCCATAAAGAAATACATCAAGAATCTACGGGAAGAAATAAAAACCCTGATCCGAACTTTAAAACCTACGAGTCTGAACCAAGCACCGCAGGAAGTTCTCAAAGCAGAGATATGTGACGCGATCCGAGAAAAGGGACCTACTAGGAAAAAAATGTATATAAAATATATATAAATTCTTTAACTGATCTTTTTAGGGGTGCAATCAGAAATTTTGTATCTGCATTATTTCACAAGATATAAATTATTGAAAAAGAGTTTTTGAACGCGTGCGGAGCGGCGGAGATTTCTTCAATCGCTTGCCCTGTAAAATTTCACTTTTGCCTAGTAGGCCCCTTTTCTTGGATCGCGTCACATGTGGTTTAAGGGGGTCATCCCATGTGACGGCTGTTTTTTTCGCTTTTTTTGTGAATTTTTTTATGAACCATTAAAACACACTATCCTTGAATTTTTATCACACATTTATTAACATTTTAACATTCACTTAGAATTTTTGCCAACCTAAATATGGAGTTGAAGAAACTTTACACCGTTTGAAAGACACTTATGTGAAAAAAAAAATTGGTTGACGGCTTCCATGATTCCGAAGGTTTTGCTTATCTGAAATCAAAAAATCAAACGGCATTTTAATTTTTAGACCTGTGGCTATCGTCGGAACTAGAATAAAGTGAAAATATTGAAAATTGAATTTTTGGCACGGTTTTAAAAATTAAGTTCCAAGTTTTGTCATTTTTTTCGACTTTTTCAGCTTAAAAAAAACTACGTCAGATATCAGAATTGTTCTAGTTCGGGCGAGAACTATAGATGTGCTGAAAATACCATCAAAATTTGAGATAAATCCGTTTAATAGTTTTTGAGATATCATAGAAGCCAATTTGAAAAATACAGTTTTGAGAAAAATGCGTTTAAAAGTTCAAGTACGATTTACACAAAAAAATGTTGTCTCACCATTAGCCATAAAATAAAATTTCACTGCAACTCGACATAATCACGAATATTTCTTCATTCTGATTGCATTCAACATACTCGATTACTAAGATAAACTTTATTTTGATATTAATTTTTTAATTTAATTTAATGCTCCGCCCCGTCGGGCACTCGATCGCATGCTCCAAACACCTGCTCTGTTCTACGTCTATAACTTTCCAACGACTTTGAATATCGAAAAATCATTTTACCTACATATTCTAGGAATGTTATTAATAAAAACAATTTATGCAAAAAAAAATTTTTGATTTTTTGAACCTGTCACATGGGATGATCCCCTTAAGGAAAAGCAGCAGTCGAGGAAAACGGCCATATCCGGAATAGTTAGGAGACCATCCCAATCTGTCCCACAGAGATCGTTCCTTCACTCAATAGGTATCTCTAAACCTCCGAACCAGTCCATGCCTCTAGCTGATAGAATTAAATTATCCTGTAACTTTTGTAAGTCGCCTGGGCATACCGAAAACCAATGCTCTATAGAAAGAAAAATTTTCAGTCAGGGAAACACAACAATCGGCCACCTCAGAGGGTGAACTGCACGCACGAGAAAGAAACGAGAGAGGAAAAAGATCACGAGGTGACTAAAGAAAAAGAGAAAGAGATAGAGACCTGCGAGACCGGATATCAGCTATATCCGGATGAATATTTTCAATACGAGCAGACCTATACGTATTCCGAAGAACAGGAAAATTATTCATTAACAGTGGATCATCAATCAACCTAATCAATGAAAATGTATTACATCCGAAGCACCCCATGAAAAATTTCAATAAAGAATTTTATATAGGAAACAATAGGCGTCTGACCAAGTGTTTTACTAACTTTAAATATCTAAATGCTACACAGCATTCTCCACTTCAGAAGGACACTTCGAATACAAACGTATGTCTTTTGGATTGAAAAACGCTTCTGTGACCTTTCAACGCATGATTGATACTGCTTTCAAAGAGTTAATCGGCAAAATTTGCTTCGTGTACCTCGACGATATCGTGGTCTTTGGATCTACATACAATTCGAGAACACAATCAAAACTTAGTCGCCGTACTCGAAAGGCTGAGACAGACTGGATTGAAACTTCAACCCTACAGATGTGAGTACTTAACGCCTGAACTTGAGTACTTGGGACATATAATCACCGAAGACGGAGTAAAACCTAATCCAAAGAAGCTCGTGGCTGTAATGAACTTCAAGAGACCAAGTAATATCGAATTAGAATTTTTTTTGGGACTTGCTGGTTATTACCGAAAATTCATTAAAAACTTTACTAGTAAAGCTAAACCATTAACAGAATTAACAAAAAGCAAGGTAAGTTTTGATTGAACACCAGAATGTGAAAATCTTACAGATCCTGAAAAAGAAATTGTGTTCCTCACTTGTTTTACGGTATCCTGATTACAAGAAGGAATTCACACTAACTACTGATGCTTCGAATAAAGGTCTAGGTGCAGTCTTGTCACAGGAAGAACACCCTATGTGTTACAACTGCAGAACACTTAATAAACATGAAGAAAAGTACAGTACTACCGAAAAAAAAGTTAAGCCATTGTTTGGGCTGTCCAGCGCTTAAGAGACCTTTTAGGGCGCGAGTTTAAAATTCTAACAGACCATCAGGCCCTGACCTGGCTCTTTAATGTTAAAGATCCCTGTTCGAGATTACTCAGATGGAGGTTGAAACTCGAAGCATATGACTATGTGATTGAATATTGTAAAGGGAAAAATAATAAAGCAGTTGATGTTTTATCTAGAGTACTAGCGATTCAGAATAAAGAACCTGCAAAGATACACGAGAAAGCCTCAACAAGCGCAGAAGCGACCGAAGAAGGTTTAAACAACAGTGAAGCTATCGATTTTTCTATGATAGTGAACAGTCCTGCAGTCTCACACGTCAGTATCGAATCACCAGTTATGAATGAGGTTGATGAAGACCTAAATATTCCACTTCACGAGAGATTTATGGATTGGAAAAAGAGTAAAATGCAAAATCAGACAGTCTTGAAACTCAACGCAGAAGGTAAGCTATGGGTAAAGATCTATAAAAATCCCAGCAGAGTACCACCGAGTCTTTCATCACAGGATTACATTCTGCTACCTTCCTTCGACGAGATAAAATGGTTAACTATTCTAGAAGAGGCAAGTTAATGCTGATACCTTTGAAAGAGCAACGTCTGAGTCAATAATTACAGAACTCATGGATCATTACATTTACATATTTTCGTCGCCAAAACATATACTTACCGACCAAGGTAGTAATTTCATCTCGGAACTAATGTTAAACTTTGAGAATCTTTTTAAAATTAAACACAGAAACTAGCACTGTTCGCCCACAGAGTAATGGCAGTCTGGAAAGGGTCCATGGAGTAGTAAAAGATTTCATAAAGACAGGAAATCGAAATGATTGGGACGAGAATCTAAAATTGATAACTATGGGTTATAATACGTCAGTACACGAAGACGCAGGATTTACACCGTCCGAATCAACCCTATCCGACTCTCTGTATTTCACGTATTTCAGCTAGAAAAGTTTCGGTCCTTATTGCTATTAGTTTCTATGTGCGAAATTTCGCCGCAAGGCGGCGCTTCTCGCACGTGGTCCTACTTTAACATGCGGCAAAAGCGGAAATTTGTTTAAAAACAACAATATTTATATAATTTTCGTATATAATGTAAGCCTACAATGTTTACAAAAGTGTAAAAATCAAAAACGGTACATTCTAGTGAAAATAAATGTCCAAATTTAGTGCGTCAAGCGGTAAAAATATGGTAAAGTGCATTGCTCCAAAGTGTCAATCCGGCTACCATTCGACTCGTGATACCTGCGAAAAAATTCATTTTTTAAAAGTGCCTCAGAGGTTAGTTACTGAATATCAGAAAGCAATAAACAGGGAAGATTTTACAGTAACAGCTGATAAGTTTGTTTATGAGAAACATTTTCTTCCCGAAGATATTGCCTGGAAAAGAGAAATGAAGTATCCTGCAGGAAATGTTATAGCATCGGTATGTCTACATAATAATTACACTTATCGTTAGATTATGGTTCCCGAGGTTATGGGCCACCCTTCATGGTCGTTCATGCTTCACTGATTCTGCCCCCCGCCCCTGAGCGTCCCGCGACGGCGCCATCTCTCGGGCAGTCAGGGTCGTCATACGTTGTTTACATCATGACTCTCTGCGCATTTACTTTTGTACGTTCAGAAATTATATACGCGGTCCTGAATGTTGACATAAGACTGCTCGCTCGTCGCTTTAAATCCGGTTCAAACTGGATTTTAATAGCATTATATTGAGGACCGTCTACCCCCGAGCCCGGCCCATAATCTAACGATGAGTGTAATATATTTATAATATTTCCTTTGAATAAAATTAAAACAATTAAAGAAGAGATACAATTTTCAATTTTAGTTGCTTTAATTGTAATATCCAAATTTTAACCTAAAAATAGCTGTCATTCCCCGGATCTGTGGCTGTTCCTTATCTGTTATTATATTTATTCTGCACTTAAATTCCATTACGTTCGGGATGTTTTTTTGGTTTAAAAAATAAGTAAATGATTTTTAAAAAAATAAATAAAATTTTGACATCTGGTTTTCTGATCTTTCATTTTCGTGGAAAATCATTATAGGCCTATAATGATATTCCTATAATGAATTTCCTATAATTTTTTCGCGATTATAGGAATAAATATAGAAAAAATTATAGGAAAATAACTATAGAAATTAATAATTTTAAAGCATTAAAATATTTATTGCAAAAAGTATAACAAAGTATAAATTAATAATTTATTTTAAACTAATCACACAAAAGTACATAAAAACTGACATATTTAAAGAAGTTTTGTTTAAAAATGTGGGCATAATGAAACTTAAAATCTATGAGTATCTTATACTTTTTGCAATAATTATTTCAAAATTTTAATATTAATAATTTCTATAATTATTTACCTATAATTTCTCCTATAATTAATCGAATAATTATTCCTATATTCGTGAAAAAATTGTAGGAAATTCATTATAGAAAAATAATTATAGGCCTATAATGATTTCCCTATACTACTTTTTCCTAAAGCATAGCCGGAAGGTCTGTATATTAGTACCTTTTACTTATTTAATATAATTTTACAATTTCAACATTATTTCTAATTTACCCTTAGACTGGTAGGCGAATTTTTTAGTAGAATATTTTCCGTCAAACAATTATTTTTGAATTTTTAACTCTCAAATTCTATTTAACCCATTAACGACCAAAGCTATCAATTTTATAACATGAGTTTGACCGCAAAATTTATGGGTATAACAAAAC
>JBAGKK010510301.1:0-33286 GCA_037177015.1 Euceroptres primus | reverse complement strand
TTGATTTCAAACGCTTCTAATTTTTAATTGTTTAAGTCTTTAAAACTGCATTTTAAAATTCTTGAAATTAAAACGTAAGCTTGAAAATTAAAATCTAAAATGAAAAATGTTTAAAGTGAAAGAATTTCGAATTATTCATTCTAAACTGAATGATATCATAATTGAAAAAAATAACAATTTAACTAATCATTTAAAAAACGGTTGAAATCAAAGTTAGACAGATTTTTTTCTAAAAATTTATAAAATTCCCGGACAAAAAATAAATTCACTTTCCCGGTAATTTCCCGGTTTTTCCCGGTCTCGTAAAATTCCCGGTCATTTCCCGGTTTCTCGATCCAGCGGCAACCCTGTAAGATTCTTATACGAGAATAAGATTATGGAAGAATCCAGGAGAATCTAGAAGATTTTAGAAGATTCTAAAAGAATCTCGAATATGTTAGAAAATTTTTCAAATCTCAGATAAATTTGGAAGATTATGGAGGACTTTGAGAGTCTTTTGTAAATTTTGGAGGATTCTAAAAGATTCAGGAGAATTTTGGAAACGTCTAGAAGATTCCACAAGTTTATGGAAGAGTTCAGAGGATTTCAGAATTCTGGAAGAGTTCAGAGGATTTCAGAACTC
The DNA here is from genome assembly GCA_037177015.1 of Euceroptres primus. NCBI lineage: Eukaryota > Metazoa > Arthropoda > Insecta > Hymenoptera > Figitidae > Euceroptres > Euceroptres primus. The sequence continues at coordinate 32,664 of JBAGKK010510301.1, read as the reverse complement.
TGGAAGAGTTCAGAGGATTTCAGAAATCTGAAAGAGTTCTTCAGGATTCCGGAAGAGTCAAGAATATTTTTGAAAATTTAAGCAGATTTTGGAAAACATTTTGAAAATTATTGAAGATTTTAGAAGAATTTGGAAAATCTTTAAAGATTCAGGAACAGTCAAGAATATTTTGGAAAATTTAAATCAATTTTGGAAAACATTTTGAAAATTATAAAAAATTTTGGAATATTTTAGAACAGTCACTATTTAAAAAAAAATTTTTTGTCCTTGGAGTTTTATTCCACAGAATATTTTTTTATAAATATATTTCCACAAACTATAGAATTGATGGTTTCTAGGAAAGCCGAATTTAGGATTTCCCATTATAATTTTTATGAGTTTATTTTTTGACATTGAGGGTAGATCTTCAATTTCCACAAAATAATAAAATCAGCTTCTTTCATCAAACGTTGATTTATCAGGGGTGTAGATTATTCCTACCTTGCTGTTTCCACGAAACAGTGATATCTCGCGATAAATTGTCGACATCGACTTTAAATCAAACTTTTGTACAACTTTCATATTGATGCAAAACTTGAATTTCTACAATTTTATAAATTTTATTAATATTTTTAATTTATTTAATTTATTAACCTACTTTTAAAATATTATTAACTGCTATCGTCCTTTTGGGTCAATGTTGTTTAAAAATGTATTTATTTTAATTGTTTCTTCTCTGTTGCATCTTTAATCACTCAATAAATTTGTTTTCCAATTTTATATTATTTCTTATAATTTTCTGATAATTAATTTTTGTGACAGTTGATTGTTTTCGTTAGCTGGAATTTTTCTCCGGTTATTGAACTGTCTTTTGTCAGATCTGGGTTATCTAGTCGCACATCCTGAAAATCAGTTCGCTTATCAAAGAGACTGCTTTTATATTAATCGGTTTTCCACCAGGGAAAATAATTTAAAAGTGAATTAAAATTTTAATCAGGAAACTAAACTACATTATTCTGAGTTGATTAATAAACAAAAGCATCTAAAACGTTTTCTTGAAATATTCATGAATCGAGTATCTCAAAGGAAGTACAAATAGCCTTGCTTTTTTTCTGTTATTTGAAAATAAAGTTACTTTTGCTTAGACAAAATATAAACTTAAATCCTGGTGAATACCAAAGACTTGATTGAATTAAATTTTACACTATAGATTTTCATTTTTTCTCGATTTTATAATGCTCATAAATGTGACATTTTTCTCAACTCTTGCAATATCAAATTTTCAATATCAATATCAACATCAAATTTTTAGATAAAACATGAAACGATTTAATAAATTCATACATTAAATAAGTCCCAAAAACATTTCCACATTGAACTTAAGTATCAAGATTTTTTAAAAATAGGTCGCAACCGACTTAGGCGAAATAAAATGGACTGAGTCTTCTTCAGATCATAACATACTTATTACAAGTAAACAGAAAAGCAAAATTTTTTTTCTCCCCGAAAATGGGTGCTACCTGAAACGGTTGATATAAATTCTATCAGGAAAAGAGAAATTTGATATGTAATTTTCAGGGTGAGGGTCAGAAATGATGGCGATAAAATCAATCATATTCGTACTTGGGAATATGGGATTAATCTGCAGACTGCATCGCCTAATCTCCAGGATTGCGTCAACCTCGTGTAGGCAACCGCAGGAACGCCCAAAGCAAAGAGTAGATCCGCTGCTGCGAGATTCACCAAGCACAAGTTCGTTGGTGTTCTCATTTCCTTGTACCTCAGGACGCATGTAGCCATTCCCAAATTGGCTGCTACTGCAATCACGAACGTGACGGCCAGGACCAAAATCTAAAACCGAAAAGCAATTACTTTAGGGCCAAAGCGCCAAAGGATGGGAACAAATAGCTCAGATGGTGTTCCTATTTCAAGGACAGGGTTAAATGTCAAGGGATGAAAGGATGTCGAGGGTTGCTATCAGACAAAACATGATCCACAAACACTTCCAGGGTAATTTGGATTCAATAAAACTATACGAGTCACAAAAACAGGGTTCACAGTCTACAGGGTGTCTAGCGCTTCTCCTTAAAAAAATTCCAGGGCTTTTTCAGATTCTTCAGGTCAAAAATAAATTTTTCCAAGTATCATTTTTTAATTATTACCATAAACTTTCATTTAAAAAATCTTTTTTTTAACGATAGAAATAATTTATACAACTAAATAATTTATACAACTTAAATCATAAAATATGAAATGTATATTATACGATTTATGAAATTTTTGAGTTTAGCTAACTGTAGTGCCGTTCAAAGTAAAAAGATACATAAGTGACATTGTCACTTAGGTCGACTTTTCCATTGCTAGGTTTAAGAGAATAACCCTAAACCACAAAGTCACTTATGCATCTTTTAACTTTGGACGGCAGTGTATTTATCTGTATAAACTCAAAAACTATTTTTTAAGGAAATACTCTCTAAGAAGAATTAATTAGTAGTTTTCTGCTAATAAGTCGTTTATCAATTGTTTTAGTAAGCGTTTCTACTAATCTTTAATAAAAAATTACTATTTTTCAGTAAAAAAACTACAAATTTATGTAGTGAACTAACTAAATGAATTTATTAAACTAACTAAATGAATTTATTAAACCAACTAAATGAATTTATTAGTAAGCCTTACTAAGTGAGTATGTAGATTTCTACAAAAATCTTACTAAAGCAATTAATAAATGATTTCTCTTGATTTCAATCCGGGTTGTTAAAAAATTCCAATTTCAAAATTCCCTGACTTTCCCTGACCAATTTTTCATTTTCCATTTTTTCACTACCCTCTTTTTAAAAAAAGGAGGGAAGTTTTTTTCTTTTAAAAATACCAAGGAAGCTGTAATTCTCCAGAATCTTAAAAAATCCTCAAAAATCTTAGGTTCCTGTCCAGAATCTAATAAAACACTCCTCAAATTTCCAAACTTTCAGAATCTTTCGAATGCTCTATAATTTTCTAGAATCCTTTACGAATTTTGGACTTTTCAACCAACTTTTAAAATCTTCTAGAATATTTTTAGTTTTCCATAAAAGTATGGATTCATTTAATCTTTTAAAATTTCAAAAAAACCCTGCAATCTAAATTTTTGAGTGTTTTAGAATCTCCCAGAGACTTCCTGGTTCTTCCATAAAGTTCTAAAATCTTCTAGTCTTTTCCAGACTTTTTTTTGAAGACTCAAAAAGTCTACAGAATTTTAGGAAGATTCTGAAAACAGTCTAGAAAATTCTTCAAGATTATTAGGCTTTTCAGAGGTCATTTGAAGACGATATTTGAAAGTCATTTGAACTTTCAAAACTTCAAGCACATTATTCTGAAAAGTATTAGAATTTCCAGAATTCTTCAGAATTTTTTAAAATTCTAAAGGATTCTGCAAAATTCTGGAGATTCTTCAAGCACATTATTCTGAAGTGTATTAGAATTTCCAGAATTCTGCAGAATCCTTTAGAATTCTAAAGGATAAAGTAGAGATTTCGTTCATTTAAACTTTCAGAACTTCAAACACATTATTCTGAAAATTCTTCAAGCACATTATTCTGAAGTGTATTAGAATTTCCAGAATTCTCCGGAATTCTAAACTTTCAGAATCTTTCGAATTCTCTATAATTTTCTAAAACCCTTTATGAATTTTGGACTTTTCAACCAACTTTTAAAATCTTCTAAATATGTCTAAATAAATCTAAAAAAATATTTTTCGTTTTCCATAAATTTATGGATTCATTTAAACTTTTAAAATTTCAAAAAAATCTCTGCAATCTAAATTTTTAAGTGTTTTAGAATCTCCCAGATTCTAATTCTGAAGATTCTTCAAGCACATTATTCTGAAGTGTATTAGAATTTCCAGAATTCTGCAGAATCCTTTAGAATTTTAAACGATTCTGCAAAATCCTTTAGAATTCTAAAGGATAAATAGAGGTTTCGTTTATTTGAACTATCAGAGCTTCAAGCACATTATTCTGGAAATTCTTCAAGCACATTATTCTGAAGTGTATTAGAATTTCCAGAATTCTTTAAAATTCTCAAGAATTCTGGAGATTCCTCAAGCACATTATTCTGAAGTGTATGAGAATTTCCAGAATTTTGCGGAATTCTAAACTTTCAGAATCTTTCGAATGCTCTATAATTTTCTAAAACCTTTATGAATTTTTGACTTTTCAACCAACTTTTAAAATCTTCTAAAATATTTTTCGTTTTCCATAAACTTATGGATTTATTCAATCTTTTCAAATTTCAAAAAATCCCTGCAATCTAAATTTTTAAGTGTTTTAGAATCTCCCAGGTTCTAATTCTGAAGATTCTTCAAGCACATTATTCTGAAGTGTATTAGAATTTCCAGAATTCTGCAGAATCCTTTAGAATTTTAAACGATTCTGCAAAATCCTTTAGAATTCTAAAGGATAAATAGAGGTTTCGTTTATTTGAACTATCAGAGCTTCAAGCACATTATTCTGGAAATTCTTCAAGCACATTATTCTGAAGTGTATTAGAATTTCCAGAATTTTTTAAAATTCTCAAGAATTCTGGAGATTTCTCAAGCACATTATTCTGAAGTGTACGAGAATTTCCAGAATTTTGCAGAATCCTTTAGAATTCTAAACGATTCTGCAGAATCCTTTAGAATTCTAAAGGGTAAATAGAGATTTCGTTCATTTGAATTGTCAGAACTTCAAGCACATTATTCTGGAAATTCTTCGAGCACTTTATTCTAAAGTGTATTAGAATTTCCAGAATTCTACAGAGTTCTTTAAAATTCTAAAGGATTCTGAAGAATTTTGAAGATTCTTCAAGCACATTATTCTGAGGTGTATTAGAATTTCTATAATTCTAAAGGATCAAATAGAGATTTCGTTCATTTGAACTGTCAAAACTTCAAGCACATTATTCTGGAAATTCTTCAAGCACATTATTCTGAAGTGTATTAGAATTTCCTGAATTCTGCAGAATTCTTTAAAATTCTCAAGGATTCTGCAGAATTCTGGAGATTCCTCAAGCACATTATTCTGAAGTGTATTAGGATTTCTAGAATTCTAAAGGATCAAATAGAGATTTCGATCATTTGAACTGTCAAAACTTCAAGCACATTATTCTGGAAATTCTTCAAGAACATTATTCTGAAGTGTATTAGAATTTCCAGAATTCCTCAGAATTCTTTAAAATTCTCAAGGATTCTGCAAAATTCTGGAGATTTATCAAGCACATTATTCTGAATGTTATTAGAAATTCCAGAATTCTAAAGGATAAATAGAAATTTCGTTCGTTTGAACTTTCAGAACTTCAAGCACATTATTTTGGAAATTCTTCAAGCACAATATTCTGAAGTGTATTAGAATTTCCAGAATTCTGCGGAATTCTTTAAAATTCTAAAGGATTCTGTAGAATTCTGGAGATTCTTCAAGTACATTTTTCTAAAGTGTATTAGAATTTCCAGAATTCTACAGAATTCTTTAAAATTCTAAAAGATTCTGCAGAATTCTGGAGATTCCTCAAGAACATTATTCTGAAGTTTATTAGAGTTTCTAGAATTCTGCAGAATTCTTTAGAATTCTAAAGGATTAAATAGAGATTTCGTTCATTTGAGCTTTCAGAACGTCAAGCACATTATTCTGGAAATTCTTCAAGCACATTATCCAGAAGTGTATTAGAATTTCCAGAATTCTGCAGAATTCTTAAAAATTCTAAAGGATTCTGAAGAATTTTGAAGATTCTTCAAGCACATTATTCTGAAGTGAATTTGAAATTGAATTGAATTTGAATTTCCAGAATTCTGCAGAATCCTTTAGAATTCTAAAGGATCAAACAGAGATTTCGTTCGTTTGAACTTTCAGAACTTCAAGCATATTATTTTGGAAATTCTTCAAGCACAATATTCTGAAATGTATTAGAATTTTCAGAATTCGAATACATTTCAGAATAATGTGCTTGAAGAATTTCTAGAATAATGTGCTTGAAGTTCTGAAAGTTCAAATGAACGAAATCTCTATTTGATTTCGTTTTTAACTCGAATTTGTTCTAAAATATTGGTTTATTACTACAGAAACTAATGTAATGATAAAGAAGCTAATGATAGATAATGTAATGATAAAGAAGCATTTCTCTTTATTTTCTAGATTTAATGATATTTCAAGATAAATTCGAGTTAAGAAAAAATGTTCGTTTATTTGAACGCTCAAAGCTTCAGGTACATTTAAGAATGTTCTTAACGATTCTAAAAGATTTTAGAAGATTATGGAAAAGTTCAGAAGATTTTAGACGATTTTAGAAGATTCTGGAACATGCTAGTATATTTTGTAGAAAATTAAAGAATTTTTCAGAATTCTTAAAGATTGTATTAAGAATTCTTCAACATTGTATAAGATTATTGTAGATAAATAAAATTATTTATTTCAAATCCAGAAGGTCCTAAAGGATTAAGGAAAAATCCAGAAGAATCTAAATCATTGTAGATTTTAAAACAGTCTAGAATATTTGCGAGACTTTTTACAGATTTCAGATAAGTTTTGAAGATTCTAAAGAGTTTGCAAGAATTTCGGTAATCTTTTGTAGACTTTGGAGAATTCGAAAATATTCTGTAGAAAATTCTAGAAGATTACGGAAGTATTCAGAAAATTTTAGAAGATTCTGGAAGAGTCTAGTGTATGTTGTAGAATATTTAAAAATTTTGGGATATTATTTTATAAGATTATTGTAGGAGAACGCAGAAAATTTTAGAATAGTCTCAAATATTTTGGAGAATTTTCAAGGATTTTAAATCAATTTTAAAGATTCTGGAGGTCTTTAAAAGATTTTAGGAGACTTTCGTAGATTTTGAAAATTTGGGAATTATGGGATATTTAAAAAAGCAAAAAAGTTTTTGAATGTGACAAGTTTCTATTTCTCATAATTCTTGGAAAATTACTCGAAAATTTGAATATAAAAAGGTAAAAAGGAAGAAAATTAAATGTACCTATAAAAAAAATGATTTTAGGAAATTTGTAGAATAAAAGGAGAAAGGGGGAAAGGAGGAATAGGGGACTGACTGAGATCCCCGGTTTTGTAATATTATAATTATATAATTATAACAATTGTTGAATTATAATTATAACTATATTGAGATATAATTATAATTTGTTGAATCAAAAAAATTTCCTGGCTTTTTTTAAGTTTTCCTTGACTTTCCCTGATTTTCCCTGGCCATTTTTAAATTCCCTGACTTTCCAGAATTCTTTGACCTGATGTAGCAAGCCTGTCATTTGAAGAAAACCTCTCATTCAAATTTAGAGTGATAAGAATTCCAGGACTATGAGTGAAATTCAATGACTTTTCCAGATTTTTTCAGGTAAAAAAAAATTCAAGGACTTTTCCAAGTTTTCAAGGATTTCCAGGACGCTAGACACCCTGAGACTAGTTGGTCCCTTATTATTTCCCCTATTTTTGGCTTCATCTCTTAAATAACTTTTTAAAATTGTTTTTTAAACTTTGTCCCTAATTTTCCTTTTTTCAGACTATAAACATATTTTATCTTCTTCTAGAAACACTTTCTCTTGGATATTTCAGAAATTTGCACAAATTTTGTGCAAATTTTTAAACTTTTCTTCGACTTTCAGAATATTTTCGAATATTCCAGAAAATCCTCCAGGAACTTTAAAAATAGTTTCGGAATCTGCTAAAATCCTCTTGCATCTTTTAGAGTATTTCATAATTTCCTAGATTTTTTAGAATCTCAGAGAATCATGTGGATTCATCTATAACAATTTAGAATAATCTAGACTCTTTCCAAATCTTGTGCCATTTTGAAAAATTCTTCAAAAATTATCTAAAATGTGTTAAAATTCCGCCCAATATTCTAGACTGTTCCAGAATCTTTTGGATTCTTAAGTAACATTCTAAAAATATATAGAATATATATAAAACCATATATAAAACCAACCAGAATTTCCTGAAATCTTTAAAAATTAAAGAATTTTCCAAAATTCTTCGAATTCTTCAAAATATTCTAGACTGTTCCAGAATTTCCTAAAATCTTCTGGATTCTTCTATAAAATTCTAGAATTATATAATAGAATCTTCTAGAATCTCAAAAAATTTTCCAGAATGTGCCAAAATTTTAAATAAAATTCCAAATTGCTCCAGAAACTTCTAGAACCCATGAAAATAATCTGGATTCTTCTATAACATTCTAAAATCATCTGGGCTCTTCTAGAATTATCCAGACTTTTTCAGAATCTTCTCAAATCCTTTAAAATCTTAAAATATTCCCTAGAATTATTCAAATTCTTTAAAATATTCTAGACAGTTCGACAATCTTCTGCAATATTCTGGATTCTTCAATAAAATTCTTAAATAATATGCAATCTTTCCAAATCTTGTAGAATTTTCAAATGTTCCACAAAATAAGTTCGAATTCTATACAATATTCTAAACTGTTCCAGAATCTTCTGGATTCCTCTAAAGCATTCTAAAATCATCTAGGCTCTTCTAAAGTCATCCAAACTCTTATTCAAAATGTGTTGCAATTCTATACAATATTCTAAACGAGGGGTTGACAACTCGACCGATCGGGTGTACACCTACTTCAAGATTCTTCAGGATATATCAATAACTTTAGAAGATTTCACTGACTTCAGGAGATTTCAAGAGAATTCAAGTGACTTCAAATGAATTCAAGTGACTTGATGTGAATTCAAGTGACTTGATGTGAATTCACGTGACTTCATGTGAATTCAAGTGACTTCAAATGAATTCAAGTGACTTGATGTGAATTCAAGTGACTTGATGTAAATTCAAGTGACTTCATGTGAATTCACGTGACTTCATGTGAATTCAAATGACTTCAAATATTTCAGGAGATTTCAGATATTTCAGGAGATTTCATTACAAATGTACACCTTCACGTGTTCACGAGTTGTCAACCCCTCAGGAAAATATTAATGATTGAGAATGCCCCGATTTTATTTCATTGGCGACTTTTCCCAAAGAGTGGAAATTTGGCATTGATGAGATCGTTGTTGCTTTTTTCTAAGTAAACTAATATTTTTAATTGATTCTGCGATCCGGTAAACGTTTTTTTGTGATAAGAAAGCTCTTATCAAACATGCGGAGCAAAGAAAAGTGGAAATGTTTAATTATGAGAAAGCCTCGATTTTATTTCTTTGGCGACTTTTTCCAAAAAGTGAAAATTTAGCATTTTTGGAACTGTTGTTGCTTTTTTATATGTTAATTAATATTTTTAATTGATCTTGCGGCCCGGTAAACAAATTACTGTATTAAAGAGGCTCTTATCAATCATCCGGAAAATAGAAAAGCGGAGATTTGTAATTATTGAGTAAACCTCGATTTTATTTCTTTGACGACTTTTTCTAAAAAATGGAAATTTGCCATTTTTGGAACTGTTTTATAAAGTTAATTAATATTTTTAATTGATCTTGCCGCCCCGTAAATGTTTTCTTGTAACAAGGAGACTGTTATCAAACATCCGGAGCAAAAAAAAGTGGAAATTTTTAATTAATGAGTAAACACCGATTTTATTTCATTAGCGACTTTTTTCAAAAAGTGTTTTGGCATTAAAGGGATCGTTCTTGCTTTTTTCTAAGTAAACTAATATTTTTAATTGATCCTGCGGTCCGGTAAATGTTTTTTTTGTGATAAGAAGATTTTTATCAAACATGAGGAACAAAAAAAGTAGAAATTTTAAACTATTGAGAAAGACCCGATTTTATTTCATTTCATAAGAGCCATTTCAAAATGGCTCTTATCAAACATCCGGAGGAGAGAAAAGTGGAAATTTTTAACTATTGAGTAAACCCCGATTTTATTTCTTTAACGACTTTTTCCAAAAAATGGAAATTTGCCATTTTTGGAACTGTTGTTGCTTTTTTTATAAGTTAATTAATATTTTTAATTGATCTTGCGGCCTCGTAAACGTCTTTTTGTAACAAGGAGACTATTATCAAACATCCGGAGCAAAGAAAAGTGGAAATTTTTAATTATTGAGAAAACCCCGATATATTTCATTGGCGACTTTTTCGAAAAAGTAGAAATATGGCATTTTTGCGACCGTTGTTGTTTTTTTCTGAGTTAACTAGTATTTTTAATTGATGCTGCGGTCCTGTAGACATTTTTTTGTAATAAGGAGGCTCTTATCAAACATCCGGAGCAGAGAAAAGTGGAAATTTTTAACTATTGAGTAAACCCCGATTTTATTTCTTTAACGACTTTTTCCAAAAAATGGAAATTTGCCATTTTTGGAACTGTTGTTGCTTTTTTTATAAGTTAATTAATATTTTTAATTGATCTTGCGGCCTCGTAAACGTCTTTTTGTAACAAGGAGACTATTATCAAACATCCGGAGCAAAGAAAAGTGGAAATTTTTAATTATTGAGAAAACCCCGATTTTATTTCATTGGCGACTTTTTCGAAAAAGTAGAAATTTGGCATTAAGGGGATCGTTGTTGCTTTTTTCTAAATAATTTTTTAATTGATTTTAATTTAATTTTTAATTGATTTTTTAATCAATTGATTTTAATTAATTTTTAATTGATCCTGCGATCAGAAAAACGTTTTTTGTAATAAGAAAGCTCTTATCAAACATGCGGAGCAAAAAAAGTAGAAATTTTAAACTATTGAGAAAGCCTCGATTTTATTTCATTAGCAACTTTTTCCAAAAAGTGGAAATTTGGCATTTTTGGAACTGCGGTTGCTTTTTTATAAGTTAATTAAAATTTTTAATTGATCTTGCGGCCCAGTAAACAAATTACTATATCAAAGAGGCTCTTATCAAACATCCGAAAAAAAGAAAAGCGGAGATTTGTAATTATTGAGTAAACCCCGATTTTATTTCTTTGACGACTTTTTCCAAAAAATGGAAATTTGCTATTTTTAGAACTGTTGCTGCTTTTTTATAAGTTAATTAATATTTTTAATTGATCTTGCAGCCCCGTAAACGTTTTTTTGTAACAAGGAGACTGTTATCAGACTTTTTCCAAAAAGTGGAAATTCGGCATTTTTGAGATCGTTGTTGCTTTTTTCCAAAATAACTAATATTTTTAATTGATCCTGCGGTCCGATAAATTATTTTTTTGAATAAGGTGACTCTTATCAAACATCGGGAGCAAAGAAAAGTGGAAAGTTTAAATTATTGAGAAAGCCCCGATTTTATTTCACTGGCGACTTTTTCAAAAAAGTTGAAATTTGGCATTTTTGCGACCGATGTTGCTTTTTTCTGAGTTAACTAATATTTTTAATTGATGCTGCGGTCCGGTAGACATTTTTTTGTAATAAGGAGGCTCTTATCAAACATCCGGAGCAGAGAAAAGTGGAAATTATTAACTATTGAGTAAACTCCGATTTTATTTCTTTGGCGACTTTTTCCAAAAAGTGAACATTTGGAATTTTTGAGATCGTTGTTGCTTTTTTCTAAGTTAACTAACATTTTTAATTGATTCTGCTGTCCGGTACATGTTTTTTTGTAATCAAGAGGCTCTTATCAAAGGTCCGGAGCAAAAAAAGTGGAAATTTTTAATTATTGAGAAAGACCCGATTTTATTTCATTGGCAACTTTTTCCAATAAGTGGAAATTTGGCATTTTTGTGATTGTTGTTGCTTTTTTACAAGTTAACTAATATTTTTAATTAATCCTGGGGCCCGGTAAACAATTTTCTGTAACAAGGAGGCTCTTATCAAACATCCGGTGCAAAAAAGTGGAATTTTTTTATTATTAACAATGCCCTGATTTTATTTCTTTGGCGACTTTTTCCAAAAAGTGGAAATTTCGCATTTTTGGAACTGTTGTTGCTTTTTTATAAGTTAATTAATATTTTTAATTGATCTTACGGCCCCGTAAACGTTTTTTTGTAACAAGGAGACTGTTATCAAACATCCGGAGCACAGAAAAGTGGAAATTTTTAATTATTGAGAAGACCCTGATATATTTCTTTAGTGACTTTTTCCAAAAAGTAGAAATTTGCCATTCTTGAGATCATTGTTGCTTTTTTCCGAGTTAACTAATTTTTTAATAATTTTTTAACAATTTTTTTGAATAACAAGACTTTTATTAAACATCCGGAGCAAAGAAAAGTGAAAATTTTTAATCATTGAGTAAACCCCGATTTTATTTCTTTGGCGACTTTTTCCAAAAAGTGCAAAGTTGGCATTTTTGGGATCGTTGTTACCTTTTTGTAAGTTAACTAATATTTTTAATTGATCTTGCGGTCCGGTAAACGATTTTTTTGATTAAGAAGATTCTTATATTAAACATCCGGTTCAATTAAAAGTGGAAATTTTTTAATTATTGAGAAAGCCCCGATTTTATTTCATTGGCGACTTTTTCCAAAAAGTGGAAATTTGGCATTTTTGTGATTGTTGTTGTTGTTTTATAAGTTAACTAATATTTTTAATTGAAACTGCGGGCCGGTAAAGAAATTTCTGTAACAAAGAAGCACTTATCAAACAACTGGAGCAAAGAAAAGTAGAAATTTTTAATTATTGAGTAAACCCCGATTTTATTTCTTTGGCGAATTTTTCCAAAAACTGGGAATTTGGCATTTTTTAAATCGTTGCTTTTTTCTAAATTAACTAATATTTTTAATTGATTCTGCGGTCCGGTACACGTTTTTTTGTAATAAGGAGGCTCTTATCAAACATCTGGTGCAAAGAAAAGTCGAAATTTTTAATTATTAACAAAGCCCCGATTTTATTTCACTGGCAACTTTTTCCAAAATGTGGAAACTTGACATTTTGGTGATTGTTGTTGCTTTTTTCTAAGTCAAATAATATTTTTAATTGATCCAGCGGTCCGGTAAATGTTTGTCTTTAGCAAGAAAACTGTGAGCAAACATCCCCCGCAAAGAAAAAGGGAAAATTCGAGGGGTTGAGAACTCAACCGATCGGGTATACACTTACTTCTGGTTTCAAGATACTTCAGGATATTTCAATGACTTCAGAAAATTTCACTGACTTCAGAAAATTTCAAGTGACTTCAAATGAATTTATGTGATTTGAAGTGACTTCAAATGAATTCAAGTGACTTAAAATGAATTCAAGTGACTTCAAATGAATTCAAGTGACTTCAAATGAATTCAAGTGACTTCACGTGAATTCACGTGACTTCATGTGAATTCAAATGACTTTAGATATTTCAGTAGATTTCAGGTGACTTCAAATGAATTCAAGTGACTTTATGTGACTTCAAGTGACTTAAGATATTTCAGGAGATTTCAGATAAATCAGGAGACTTCAGGAGATTTCAATACAGGTGTACACCTGTCTTCACGAGTTATCAACCCCTCGATTCTAAACTGTTAGAGAATCTTCTAGAATATTGTGCAATGTGCATTCTTCTGTAATATTATGGAATAATCTAGACATTCCCATAGTCTTACAGATTTTTTCAGAATCTCCTAAAATCTTTAAAAATCAAAGAATTTCCCAAAATTATTACAAGTCTTCAAAATAATCTAAACTGTTTCAGAATCTTCCAGCATCCCTGAGAATCTTTTAGATTCTTCTATAACATTTTAAAATCATCAAGACTATATCATAATCTTCCAGAATCTTGAAAAATACTCCAAAACCTCTTAGTTATAAGGAAGCTCTTATCAAACATCCAGAGCAAAGAAATGTAGAAATTTTTAATTATTGAGAAAGCCCCGATTTTATTTCAATGGCGATTTTTTCCAAAAAGTGGAAATTTGGCATTTTTGCGACCGTTGTTGCTGTTTTCTAAGTTATCTAATATTTCTCACTGATTCTGCGGTCCGGTACACGTTTTTTTGTAATAAGGAGGCTCTTATCAAACATCCGGAGCAAAGAAAAGTGGCAATTTTTAATTATTGAGAAAGTCCTGATCTTATTCTTCTGTAGATGAAATATTCTTCTGTAGAATATTTTACAGAATCTTTCAAACTTTTCTGTATGATTTTATTTTCCTTAAGAAGTCTTCTACCTTTGACAAAGAAAATTCCTCAATTTCCCTACTTTAGAGAAAAAATAGGATCTGTGATCCCTGAAAGCACTTAAAATTCTTCACAGATTCTTTCCCTCTTTATCTTACTTACATATGTAAATTCTCAGTGCTTTGCTTTGGGATTAGGGAAAAAATAATTTCAAACAAAGGGTTACAAATTACCCCAGAGTACAAAGTTACCCTCTTAATCCAACCTAATACTAATCAAAACAGACTTAGCAATAAGTTTCCCCTATTTCGAGTCTCTGACCCTTTAACTTTCGTATTTGTCCAAATAAACGGGAATTAAGAAAAAGAATTTGGCAAGTTTTTGTCGTCAAGTAATAAGTTTTGCTTTCTGATAAACGATAATCTGACTGATTAAAAAAATGAATAAAAATACGAAATAATAGCAAGAAATCCATTGCTCACCTCAATACCACTGGTACCCTTTCTGTTTCCGAATTCACTGTAGTAGGTAAAATAATATCGTTGGCCCCAGTCTTCATCTTCTCCCAGGAGGTATGAAGTATTCATTTTTGTGTTTTGGTCAATCTCGTTTTTCCCTTTTTACCTAGGTTACTCGAAAAAGTTTATCATTCTGCAACCAGCTTATAAATCGTCTTCTCAAGGTTTTCGGTAAATATTCATCTTTTATCCTCTCCATATGTCCTGGAAGTTATTCAACGGGCGAAAACGTGTACAGAAATACGGATTGAGGTCGGCAGTATTCATTTCGAAACACTCTTGTTGATACCTGAAACAAGTGAAGTAAAAACCGAAATTATTATTAAAAAATCATTTAAATAGTTTTAAATATAATCTCTTCTAAACTTGATGGAATTTAAATATTAAAAGTCTTCATTTTGAGACAGTAACCCTTGAAAAAAAAGAACTTTGACTTAAAATTTAATTATAATTTTAAAAAGCGCTTATTCAGTAGGTGTGAAAGTAGATTGTAAAAAAGAAAACATGTCCCTGACCAAATTACATTGAAAATACTGGATCAGTTTGGCCTGACCGTAGCCTAAATTCTATGAACAATACCAGTCTTTCCAACAACAATGTGACATCGATCGAAATTGAAGTACCAATTAATTCAGTCCGGACATCGGCACGTTCTAATGAACCAAGTATTTATTGGGTTTTCATTGTCACCCTATCTAGTCCTCTTCAACTTCAAGAAGTCACAAACTTCAATATTGCACATTTATTAGATTATTCAAACTTTGAAGATTAAAATATTAATAAAAAAAATATTAGACTAATAATATGATCTAATAAAAAAAACTTTTGGCTTAATAATGATTTAACTCAATTCAACCCAGATAGAAAAATTATTTATAATGAATTATCGAAAATCAGTATGCAAAAAATTATATACAGTAAATTTTAAGGTATCAAAATCAATCTCGACTTTCATTTACATTAGAATTGATACCAATATCAAGGATCACAGAGGTTCAGTAGTTCAATTTTAGGGAAAATTGAACTTTTATGAAAATTTCTTGAAAATTTAACTTTTTCGAAAAAAAGGGAATTTTTTTAAAATACCAAGAAGCCAATAAATCTTAATAAATTTATTATTTTTATTTTAAAAACTCACAGTTTATTAAAAAATAAAATTATATTCCATTCTTAGAATTTTACCAAGAAAGGAGATAAAATATCTCAGTTAATATTTTGTTGACTGCATCTAAACCATCAATTAAATCGTAAAAATATTATCAGCGGATCTATAATTGGTATATTTCAAAGGAAGCAAAAGAAAGAAATTTGTACAGCAAATATTTCCGAAGAATTTAAAATTATCAATTATAAAATTGCCGAATTTTTAAATGTTCAGCAAATCAAAGTCCCGACATGAGTCTGCTACAATTCGCCAGAATCTTAAAAAAATCTTCAACAATCTTAGATTCCTGTCTAGAATCTAAGAATCTAGAAATAAAATTTATAAATAAATAATAAAATAATAAAATCTACAAATAATTAATGAAATCATAAAATCTATAAATAAATAATAAAATAAAAAATCTATAAATAAATAATAAAATAATAAAATCTATGAATAAATAATAAAATAATAAAATCTATGAATAAATAATAAAATAATAAAATCTATAAATAAATAATAAAATAATAAAATCTTAGAATCTAGAAATAAAATACAGCACAAATTTCTAGAATTTCAGAATCTTTGAGACTTTGAGGCTCTAGAATTCTCTCAAATCCTTCATAAAATCTTCTGGACCTTTCAACAATCTTTTATAATCTTTTGAAATATTTAAAATTTTCCAAAACATTTGTAGATTCGTTAAATCTTCTGAAATTAAACAAAATCCTCCCCAATCCTAATTTTTTAGAATGTTTGGAATATTTCAGATTTTCCTGGATTTTTTTCTCTTTCCTGATTTTTTTCAAAATCTTCTAACACTTTCTAGCATTTTCAAAGACTTTCTAAAGGATTGAAGAAAATTTCAGGAGTCTTTTAGATTTTAAAATATTCTCTTTAGAGAATTGTCGAAAAGTCTAAACAGTTCTACAAAATTATAGGAAGAGTTCAGAAGATTTCAGAGGATTTTAGACGATTCTGGAACACTTAAGAATATTTTGGAAAATTTAAATATATTTTTGACAAAATTTTGTGAATTATTAAAGATTTTAGAACAATTTGGAGGATTTTAAAAGAATCTGGAATTCCAGAGAATTCTAGCAGATTCGGAAAATTTTTTGAAAAGTATGGAAAATTGTAGAAGAATCTGGAGTATTTTAAAAGAGACTGAAGGTTTTTGAAAAAGTCTGGAGCATTCTGGAAGACTGTAAAGACAGTCTCTAATATTTCGTAGAATTTTTACAAACTTCAGATACGTTCTGAAGATTCTGAAGGATTTGAGAAAATTTTGGGAGTCTTTTGTAGATTTTGGAGAATTGTAAAAGATCCTGGAGAATTCTGGAAAAATCTAGAAGATTTTAGAAGAATACGGAAGAGTTCAGAAGATTTTAGAAGATTCTGAAACAGTCTAGAATATTTTGGAAAATTTAAAGAGATTTTGGAAAAAATTTTGAAGATTAAGAAATCTGAGAATTCTCGAAAACTCTAGAAGATTCTAGAAGGTTATAGAAGAGTTTAAGATATTTTAGAGGATTTTAGAAGAATCTGGAACACTCAATGTTTTAGAAAACTTGAATAGATTTTGGAACAAATTTTGAAAATTCGGAGGATTTTGAAAGAGTCCGGAATTCAAGAGAATTCTTACAGATGTTGAAATTTTTTTGAAAATTTTTGAAGGTTTTAGAAGAATCTAGAAGATTTTGAAAGGGTGGAGGATTCTATAAGGTTGTGAAAGAGTTTAGAAGATTTTAAAGGATTTTAACAGATTCTGTAACACTCCAGAATATTTTGAAAAATTTAAAAAGATTTTGAAATTAATTTTGAAAAATATTAAAGATTTAAGAAGAAATAGAAAGATTTTGAAACAGTCTAGACAATTTTTTGAATATTATGGAAGTTTTTGGAAGAATCCGTTAAATTTTGAAAGAGTGGAGGATTCTAGAAAAACTTTTAAAAATTTAGTTATTTATGGAAGAGTTTAGCAGATTCGAAAATTATAAAAAATTTCAGAAAGCATTGAAAAAGTTTTTGAACGTCATAAGCTTCTATTTCTCATAATTCTTGGAAAAATAATCTGAAATTTGAATTCAAAAAAGAGAAAAAAAAGGGGGGAAAAGGAATAACATTCCCAAATAAAGGGATTTTATGGGATTTTGAGAATAATAGGAGGAAATGGGAAAAATTGTGAAAAAAGGGAAATAAAGGACTGTGATCCGTGGCAATATAATTGCTTGATACCAATATAATTGTAACAAGTAAAAAAATTTCACGACTTTTCTTCTGTTTTACTTGGAGAAACTTGAAGGATATTGGGCATCGAATCCTCTCGAAAGTTGTCTTTCGAACTTAGTCTTTCGTTCATAATTTTTCCTCTGGATTGAAAATCCACCTGCTCAGCACAAGTAACCCAACTTGACTTTTCTCAGCTGCTCATACTTTTCCCTTGACGTTTAATCAGTCAGAGTCATGACTCAACTCCTTTTTGCACAACGCGTGGGTGCACGTACGTAAATAAGAGAAACAAAGTCTGCTTTATCTGAATAGGTGCATCATATGAAGTACCAGTCGGAGTAATTACTTGAAAAGGTCGGAAAATAGTCCATCTTGCAAATACGAATTCTTGACAGAAATAAAAGTTCTGGGTCGTTTCCAGTCGGAAAAATCATCTTCGTTTAATTTAATTATAAGAACTTTTTTTCTATAATTAAAATTTCGACAGTAAATATTTTCTTTTAGACTGACAATCCATAGAAACAGAGAAAATTTATTAAGATTGTAGAATCTTATGCCTTTATTTTTTTGTTAATAGGGTAAAGAAAAATTGTCAATTAGTAACTTTTCTTACTAATATTACATATATGTAATTTAATAGGCTTCGATCTAATAAGAGTATAAAATAAGTTTTGCAAAGGCCTTTAGTTCGAAATGTGAATATCTAAAAAGAATGGAGGTCAGGAAGGAAATAAAAAATATACTGGAAACTAAATAAGAGAATATAATAATAATATAATACAGTGAGTTTGAAAAATAATAATAAAATTTGAAAAATAGGTCAAATTTAAAAATCTACGACGTGGAATAAAATAATTTAAGAAGGCATTACCCACTCCTCAGTAAAAGATTTTACCTCTTATGTACTTATACGTTATTACTTAGATATAGAAAAGTTTTAAGTGAGAAATAAAAATGAGATACCTGCAACGTAAAAATTGATCATAAAAGTTGAGAAGTATCGATTTGACTCGAGTTATATTTCCAAGTGAGATTGCATTTCATTAAAATAAAAATAATTTTGTAACATTTTTCACGATTTCAAATTTCATTGCTTAAAGATAATATTTTTATTAAAAATAGAATAATTAGAATTATAAAACTTGAATTAAATTTTATAAAATTTGGTGACAAAGAGTCTGTGAGAATTTGAGATCAAAGACCAAATATTTACAGAAAAGTTTTTAAAGCGATTACTTAAAATATAATAATTCTTGACATTTTTTTCATTGCAACCATATTCTTCTGTATTTCCTACTTATTTTGTATTAAAAAATTTGTTTACTGAAAAAACCTTGTTTTTCTTAGTAATTTTGCTTACCTGAACCTCTCTGAAGTTCATAAATTTTCAATCACTAAAATAATTTTACTTTTTTCAGCCGCGACTATGAAGCTTTTTTTCTTTAAAGGTCTACCTGAGTACTATACACCTGTGGAGTGTTATTCCATAAAATTCATTTTCGGATAAGATATGAATTTTTAAGTAATTTACCATTTTTTCAACACATGTGATTGGATAATGATTTCTTTAAAGAACATAAAGTTTTAAATAACAAAATAAACTCTTGAAAACTATTCTATGGACCCAAAAAAATAACTGAATTTTGCCAGATTTCAAAAATAAAAATAACATTGAAAAAAACATCATGGACTTAAAAATCCCACCTTGCCGGGAGCGTCAGTGAAATCCACCTTTCTGGTGAAGGGTTAATATTTTTTCACCTTAAGTATTTTTAGAATATTTGTTATTTCTCATGGAAGATTCCAATTACAGTCATGTCAGTTACTAAGTCTTGAATTATACATTTCAGAGTAGCTCCGGGGTTTAGACACCCTCACAATTACTTTATTTTTTTTCTATGGTTCTTCACCCCTCGTGACACTCAAAAACAGTTATTTATTCGAGTTTCAGTTTCAGTAATTCTTCTTGCTTCTTTCCATCTTGAATTTATCATCTCTTCATAAAATTTAAAATTTCTATGAAATTCTAACGATTCCAAATTTTGAAACTTAAATAAGTTTCCCAGTGGTTTTCATAACCAATGTAAATCATTCTCGCAGCGTCTTATTAAAAAGTTCACTATTTTCCTGTTTCTTAAGTTTAAGTTGAAAATATGTATCATCAAGTTTCATAACGTTGCAAGACCTCGGAACGCAGAAAAGTCAGGAGTCTAATTTATTCAATGAGAGAGGAAACGAGTTGTCTAGACTCGAACAATTCTACGACAATAGCTTAAGGAATATATTAATTTATCAGTGAATATAGCACGTTTTAACAAAGTTAGGAAAAGTACCTGTAAATAAAACAAGAATATCGTTCATAAGAGGAAAAAATTCTGGAAATTATTTATCTTTCATCAAAGTCAGACCTCTGCTTTCAGAAAAAAAAAGAAACGCATTTTGAGGGTCATTAAAATTTTTTCAATCTAAATATAGTATTAATATTTTCAGACCTGCCTAGAGATTTTAGAGGTTCTGCAAAATCTAGAAGATTTTCTGCAAAATCTAAATGATTTTGCAGAATTCTGGAAATTCTGAAGTTCAGAACATTCTTGAGGATTCTAGAACATTTTGGAACACTCTAACATATTTTATAGAATATTAAAGCATTTAGGATATTCTTTAAGGTTTTATAAGATTATTATAGAACCCAAAAAGCTGTAAAAGATTATGGAAGAATCCAGAAGAATCTAGAACATTGCAAGAGATTCTGGAACATTCTCGAATATCTTATAGAAATATTTTATAGAATTTTTAGAAATTTCAGATAAGTTTTGATTCACAATTCTAAAAGATTCTGGAGAATTTTGGAATCCTCTAGAAGATTCTAGAAGATTATGGTCATTATGGAAGAGTTCAGAATATTTTTGATTCTAAAAGATTCTGGAGATTTGGAATATTTGGAATATTTTTAATTCTAAAAGATTCTGGAGAATTATTGAATCCTCAAAAAGATTCTAGAAGATTAAGAAAGAGTTTAGAATATTTTTGATTCACAATTCTAAAAGATAGATTATAGAAGATTATGGAAGAGTTCAGAATATTTTAGAAGATTCTGCAACAGAATCTTTATAATATTTTTAAAAATTAAAATAGATATTGAACAAATTTTTAAGGATTAAGAAGACTGAACAGTCTGGAAGATTATGGATCAGTCTGAAATTCAAGGGAATTCTATCAGATTTGAAATTTTTTTTTGAAAATGATGGAAGAGTTCAGAAGAATTTGGAGCATCTTGAAAGAATCTGGAGGATTCTGAAAAACTATGGGACAGTATAGAATTTTCTAAAAAATTTGAAATATGACAGATTATATACAGATTTCAAATATGTTTTGCAGATTTTTGAGAATTCTAGTAGATTTTGGGAGTCTTTTGTAGATTTCCGGGGATGTTAAATGATTTTGGAAAAACATGGAAAATTTTCGGTTACGGAAGAGTTTAGTAGATTTGGAAATTATAGAAAATTTCTGAAAACGTTAAAAGAGTTTTTGAACGTCATAAGTTTCTATTTCTCGTAAATTTTTGGAAAATTAATTGGACCTTTGAATAAAAAAGGGAGAAAAAGAAATAAAATTCCCTTTGAATAAAAAAGGGAGAAAAAGAAATAAAATTCTCAAATAAAGGGATTTTAGAGGATTTCGTGAATAATAAAAAATAGTCCATTCCAACGAAAAAAGTGACTAAAATTTTGAAAAAACTGAAAAAAGTTACCAAATTTAGAAAAAGTGACTAAAACTGACTTCTAAAAAGTGACCAAAAGTGAAAAAAGTGACTCGCTGGCAAATCTGTACCTTTCAATCTAAATGGTACATGGACTTGAAGACAAAGCCAGATTTTTCTGGTGAAAGAACATTAAAATTTTAGTATCAGCTTGTCTATTTTTATTCTCAATGTGCAGAATTTAGTGAGACAGCACCTAATTGATTCTCGAGTAAAGATTTTCTGTCCAGCAACTGGTTCATTTTAAAAATGAATTTCCTGGTCGATCAATTGAACAATCGCTAATCGTTTCTGTTGAAAACAAATCCACAAAATATTTTTGTCTTGAATTCGACCTAATCTGATGCGTTCAACGATTCATATAGTCATTTCTATACAATGTGACCCGCCCACGGATCTGTGTGCATTCTTATGGGCACAGCATCTACTCTGGAAAATAAAAAATAAAAAAAAATACGATCATTTTAACATAAAGTGGAGAAAAGGCCAAAGTTCTTGCAAGCAAATCTCGCGCATTTCGTGAGTTCGACGAGAGAGTGATGTACTCTACTCATACAATGCCATTCCTCTCAGAGTTCCTTGGAAAAAGAATCGTTCTATTCCATTGTGGCAATGAAAGAGGTCTAGGAGCTGACGATAAAAGTAACTCGCTGTTGCGAAAGTTTTCTGCAAGAACGATAAATCTCTTGCAGAAAATTATTCGAGACTCGAGATAAATTTTAGCAGACGTTTGCGAATTCCTAAATCGATAGTTGCTTATGTTTCTTTGATATTAAAATAAGTTTATAAAATCATTTATCACAAGTTTGATCTTTAGTGTAAATGCAGGGATCAGAGTCACAGTTCCATATTCTCCCTTTTCCCCTATTTCCCCCCATTACCTTTTATTTTCATTTATTATTCTCGATATCCCCTAAAATCCCTTCATTTGATCATTTCCTTTTTAATCACTTAATCCTTTTGATCACTTCCGCCTTTTCCTCTTTTTTTTATTCAATGTTATGATTCATTTTTCAAGAATTATGAGAAATAGAAACTTATGACATTCAAAAACTCTTTCAATGTTTTGTGAAATTTATAATATTTTCTAAATTTATAAATCTGCTAAACTCTTCCATGACCGACAAAAATCTTCTAGAGTTTTACTCGAATCTTTTAGAATCCTAAAAAATTTACAAGTCTCAAAATTTCATAAAATTGTCCAGAATCTTCGAAGCTTAGGTATCTGAAATCTGTTAAAATTTTTCAAAAAATTCTATACTGTCCCTGACTTTATCCAAATCCTCCAGATACTTATCCATGTTCCATAATTTTCAAATATTTTTCCAAAATCTATTCAAATTTTCAAAAATATTCAAGACTGTACCCGAATCTTTTAAAATCTTCTTAATTCCATAACCGATTGAAATCTTCTAGGGTTTTGCGAAAATCATTTAGAATACTCCAAAATCTACAAAAGACTCCCAAAATCTCCTAAACTCATCCAGAATCTTCGAAACTTATCTGAAATTTGTAAAAATTCTTCAAAAAATTCTACACTGTCCCATAGTCTTCCAAAATCCTCCACATTCTTCTAACATTTTTCCAAAATCTATTTAAATTCTCTGGAATTCCAGACTCTTTCTAAATCCTCCAGCTTCTTTTTAAATCATCTATTATCTTCCAAATTTTCTCCAAAATATTCTAGACTGTTTTAGAATCTTCTGAAATACTCTAGAATCTTTAGAACTCTTCCATAAGTTTCTAGACGTTTCCAGAATCTTTTAAAATCTTCTAAAATTTAAAAGTCTCACAGAATCTCCCAAACTAATCCAAAATCTTTAAAACTCATCTGAAATTTGTTAAAATTCTTTAAAATTTTCGAAATTGTTCTAGAATCTTTAACAATTATCTAGATTCTTTTTTAATCTTACAGAAACTTTTTTCTCGTTTTTTCTATAACAATCTTAAAAAATTGTAATAAAAAATTACTAAATTAAATTGATAATTCTTTTTTTAATTTTTCACAAACTCTTAAATTTCTATTTTAGAAGTTTATGGCACAATTCAAATGATTTTTAAGAATCTAAAAGACCCTGAAGCAGTAAAATATTTTTAAAAAATATAATAGATTTTAGCGTGTTTTAGAAGGTTTTAGAAGACCTTAAAACAGTAAAATATTTTAAAAAATTATAATACATTTTAGGGTGTTTTTGAAAGTTTTAGAAGACTCTGAAACAGTACAATATTTTTGAAAATTGTAATAGATTTTGGTGTGTTTTTGAAGATTTTAGAAGAACCTAAAAAATTTTGGAGGATTTCAGAAGATTTCGGAAAAATCATAAATTCTCTGGAAGATTCTAAAACATTTTTTAAAATACATAAAATTGTAGAGGATTTTAGAACATTTAACGAATTTACAATAAGTACATATAAAATTGAAAATATTCTAGAAGATTCTAAAAGGTTCTCGAAAAGTTCTCATAAACATTTTGCATTTATTAACAATGACTGGCTTTTTTGGTATTTAAAAAAAAAAATATTTCCCCCTTTTTTAAATAAAAAAATTCCCCTTTTTTTATTATCCCCCCAATTATTAACATTGACTAACTTTCTTGGTATTTTTAAAAGAAAAACATTTCCCCCCTTTTTTAAACAAAAAAATTCCCCCTTTTTTATTATCCCTCCCTCCTCCAAATTATTAACATTGACTAACTTTCTTGGTGTTTTTAAAAGAAAACATTTTCCCCTTTTTTTAAACAAAAAAATTCCCCCTTTTTTTTTAGAAAAGTACCATTTTTCGAAAAAGAAATCCCCATTTTACCGAAAATTGAATTACAGAACCCTCTGATCATTTATCACAAATTTTATATTCAGCATCTTTTTTAAACTTCTGTAAACAATAAAATGAAAATATGCAAGAGAAGTTTGAAGTAAAACTGCAGTCGATTTACTTCAAGATTCATTGAAACCCAGTTTCCAAATAGATTAAAAATATATCCCGATATTGTTAAATATTTTGGAATTTTCCAAAATCATCTGGATTTTTCCAGATTTCTATAATTATTTTTCTGTAACTGAGAATATTCTAAATTCTCAAAAATATTCTAAATATTCTGCAGAATTTCTAGAATTCTGCAGAATCAATTAGAATCCTCTTAAATCTACAAAAGGCTTATTGCATAATTCTGAAGAATCTTCTAGACTGTTTTCAGAATCTTCCTAATATTTTCTAGACTTTTTGAACGTCTTCAAAAAAAAATCTTGAAGTACCTAAAATATTTTAGAAGTGTATGGCACAATTTAAAAGATTTTTCAGGATCTTAAAGACCCTGAAGCAGTAAAATATTTTTTAAAATTATAATACATTTTAGGGTGTTTTAGAAGAGCCTGAAACAGTAAAATATTTGTGAAAATTGTAATAGATTTTGGTGCGTTTTTGAAGATTTTAGAAGAACCTAAAAAATGTTGGAGGATTTCAGAAGATTTCGGAAGAATCATAAAATCTCTGAAAGATTCTAAAACATTTTAAAAATACATAAAATTGTAGAAGATTTTAGAAGATTTGACGAATTTACAATAATTACATAGAAAATTGAAAATATTCTAGAAGATTCTAAAAGGTTTTCAAAAAGTTCTCATATAAATTTTGCATTTATTAACATTGAATGGCTTTCTTGGTATTTTTGAAAGAAAACATTTCCCCCTTTTTTTAAAACAAAAAAATTCCCTCTTTTTTTAGAAAAGTCCCAATTTTCGAAAAAGAAATCCCCATTTTACCGAAAATTTAATTACAGAACCCTCTGATCATTTATCACAAATTTTATATTCAGCATCTTTTTTAAACTTCTGCAAACAATAAAATGAAAATATACAAGAGCAGTTTTAAGTAAAACTGCAGTCGATTTACTTCAAGATTCATTGAAACCAAGTTTTCAAATGGATTGAAAATATATCCCGATATTGTTAAATATTCTGGAATTTTCTAAAATCAACTGGATTTTTCTAGATTTCTATAATTATTTTTCTGTAACTGAGAATCTTCTAAATCCTCAAAAATATTCTAAATATTCTGCAGAATTTCTAGAATTCTGCAGAATCAATTAGAATCCTCTTAAATATACAAAAGGCTTATTGCATAATTCTGAAGAATCATCTCGACTGTTTTCAGAATCCTCCTAATATTTTCTAGACTTTTTGAACGTCTTAAAAAAAAAAATCTTGAAGTGACTAAAATATTTTAGAAGTGTATGGCACAATTCAAAAGATTTTTCAGGATCTAAAAGACCCTGAAGCAGTAAAATATCTTTAAAAAATATAATACATTTTAGCGTGTTTTAGAAGGTTTTAGAAGACCTTGAAACAGTAAAATATTTGTGAAAATTGTAATAGATTTTGGTGCGTTTTTGAAGATTTTAGAAGAACTTAAAAAATGTTGGAGGATTTCAGAAGATTTCGGAAGAATCATAAAGTCTCTGAAAGATTCTAAAGCATTTTAAAAAGACATAAAATTGTAGAGGATTTTAGAAGATTTAACAAATTTACAATAAGCACATAGAAAATTGAAAATATTCTAGAAGATTCTAAAACGCTCTCGAAAAGTTCTCATAAACATTTTGCATTTATTAACATTGACTGGCTTTTTTGGTATTTTTAAAAGAAAACATTTCCCCCTTTTTTTAAACAAAGAAATTCCCCTTTTTTTACTATCCCAATTATTAACATTGACTTCCTTGGTATTTTTAAAAGAAAAACATTTCTCCCCCTTTTTAAACAAAAATATTCCCCCTTTTTACTACCCCCCCCCCAAGTATTAACATTGACTAACTTTCTTGGTGTTTTTAAATGAAAAACATTTCCCCCTTTTTTAAAACAAAAAAATTCCCCCTTTTTTTAGAAAAGTCCCATTTTTTCGAAAAAGAAATCCCTATTTTTCCGAAAATTGAATTACAGAACCCTCTGATCATTTATGACAAATTTTATCTTCAGCATCTGTTTCAAACTTTTGTAAACGATAAAATGAAAATATGCAAGAGAAGTTTGAAGTAAAACTGCATTCGATTTACTTCAAGATTCATTGAAACCCAGTTTCCAAATGGATTAAAAATATATCCCGATATTGTTAAATATATCTGAAGAATCGATCCACGCATGCCCAATAACTAATAGCCAGGGTATTAACGGTTCTGAGATAAATCCGGAAAAATAAAAGTCCTTTAATTTTTAATGATCTTGTCATCTTCACTGGATTAAATTAGCTCTGTGAAATATTTAGAACTCTAATAACAGGAGCTTCTGAGGCGAAAACTGAATTGAGCTCAATGAAGATAAAATAAGATCACTATTTACCTAATACCTACAACGTCTGTTTTGAGTATGCAGAGTGCATTTCGTACTGATAATAAAAAGTACATAAAATTGGACGGAAAGAATTTGTGATTTTCCAAAGAAAGAATGTAGGTTGCAGTGTTTTGTCAATGGCTTCCCACAATTGCAACAATCAACAAGTTCCTTGGAAATTTTTCAAACGTTATTCAGTAGGTCAAAATTTTTTATTGCCCATTGGTTTACATCACGATTCTGGAACTAGACTTGGATCTTACTCTCCATAACGATAATCTTGACATTTAATGCCTGTTAACTCGACAGAGTGATTTATGTAGCATACTAAACATTTTATCCCCTTGACGTTTTACTCGAATTTTCTCGAAAAATCTGGAAGTTAAAAAAGAAGCAATGTAAAATATTACAAAGGAAAAGTTTCAAAGGATATTTGGTCCACACTTTTAAATTGACATCTGATTTTCCATTTTAAAAAATTCTGTGCTTCTGATACGGCAATAAGAACTTTGATTTAAAAAAAAAATTAAGAACTTGGACAGTTTAAAATATATTTTACAAATATGTTTTATAAATTCTTGCAGCAGATATTTTTTTAATAGAGACTTTCGTGCTTCTGACACGGCAATAAGAACTTTGATTTTAAAATAAATTTAAAACATGGATAGTTTAAAACATATTTTACAAATATGTTTTATAAATTTTTGCAGCAGGTATTTTTTTGATAGAGACTTTAAAAAAGGCTTTTTTTTTAAGAACTGAAAATAAGACTTTTTGTAAGAACTGAAAATGAGACTTTTTTTAAGAACTGAAAACATCACTTTTTTTAAGAACTGAAAATAAGACTTTTTTTAAGAACTGAAAATAAGACTTTTTTTAAGAACTGAAAATAAGACTTTTTTTTTTAAAACTGAAAGTAAGACTTTTTTAAGAACTGAAAATAAGACTTTTTTTAAAACTGAAAGTAAGACTTTTTTTAAGAACTGAAAATAAGACTTTTTTTAAGAACTGAAAATAAGACTTTCTTTTTTAAACTGAAAGTAAGACTTTTTTTAAGAACTGAAAATAAGACTTTTTTGCTGAATTACTTTTATCTTAAAGAAATAGATTTATCAAATACCTTTTTTGGTAAAGGTAAACCTTTCTACGTTCTTATTATGTTTGATAAAAGCTTATGTGACATGTGGTCAAGAAAAAAAAGAGTTAAAGAGCATTCTCAAGAATCTGCTCAAAGGGTCGAGTCATTTGTCAGGTGGTTTGTGGGAGAGCGACAGTTTTCTAAGAGAATCTCCTCAGGCTTTTCTGAAAGTCTGTAATCATAGCATTCAGTATTATAAAATATTGTGCTCGTTTCAGAACATAATATTTTTACTATTATTAATTTAACAAATTATTACGTGAAATTTACATCAGAGAAAGCAACAAAATTCTTGTAAAATAAAAGATAAATTTGAATTCCCGACTTTAAAAAAATTCAATTCATTTTAAAAATTTCGTAGAAAATGTTGATGTATGTAGTTTGCTTTAGAAATCCTGACTGATTTTCCTATGTAATTGTTCAAAGTTCTTATTCAGTTTTAAGTTTTATTATTCAACTCAGAAAGAAACTTTGCAATATCGGTTAAGAAAACCATCAAGAAAACCAGTTTTCAGAAAAACTTGAGCAAAAACTTTGGTCAAATAGATTTTTCTTTGTCAAAAAATAAAAATTGATTCATTATCTATTTATTATTTAATTTTAATAATAAGTCAGTTTGTGTTTTCAAATCTAGGAAATAAATTGTTTTTCAAGTTAAAAAAACAATAGTAATTTTGTAAAACAATAGTAACTTTTAACTTGGAAAACTATTTATTCGTAAAATATAAGAATAATTGTTTCATGCTTAAAATAAAAGCATGGCATAAAATAAAACATTTTTTAGAAATATAAAAAAATAAAAGTATTCATATATTTTATGAATTAGTCTCCTGCTGAGCAAATTTTCCCATTCTGTATCTGCGCCCAGCTCGCGAAATAAAATTGGTCACTGATTAGCTTTTGTGTGTTTTATAAATAGAAGCAAACATAAAAAATCAAAATGCAGACCTTAGAAATAATTACAATAGTTGTTATAATATATTTTGTTTCGAGAAGTCAAATTTTTCACCAGAATACTTTTATTTTATTTTTGAAAATAAGATCCAATTAAGGGCTTCAAGTTCAAGAAATGTAAAATTGCTCCAAAACTTTGAATAATATTTAAATCAAATTAAAATTTATGGAAAAATGCACGTATAAATAAAAACTGTTAGTTTGAAGCTTAGGTCATTATAAATTTACATCGAGGTTCTTTTTATAAAAGTGAAAATCTATATTGGAGATTTTAGTGAAAGTTGATTAATCTCAAAGACTTCATACGCCCTTGTGATTGTGCAACTATATAGAAGCCGAGGTTTTGCTCTACTCATCCGTAAGCTTAGTATCGATCAGGAATAATTATATTCCCATATTCTATAATTTTGATTGCCTTTCCTAATTTTTATTAAACGATTTTGAATTTTTTATTTAACAAAAATAACTGTTTTATACAAACTAAAATTTTAAAAAATCAAAAGAAATAAAGATGTAAATAAAGAAATAAAGCTAATTTGAAACTTTATGTGCTTTATCTTTTCTTAACATACTGAAATATTTCATAAGAAACTTAAAATTTATCTTGAACGAAAAAACCAATCACAAGAAAGGAGCTGTTGAAAAGCTTTGATTCAAAAGTATTAAATTATAAAAAACTGAAAGTGAGAATTCTCAAATACATATGATAATTTCTTCTGCCTTTTTATATTTCTACAGCAAGATATTAAAATCCTATGTATAATATACATATGATGATAATCTCTCATGAATTTATTTCTCGACAATCAATATTTCTGATTTTAAAGATCCACATGGTGGGTCAAGTTATTCAAAAACTTTTACAAATACTCATTTTAGGTAGAAGAATTTGAATTCAGAACCAGAGAGTTACAAAAATTCTAAAATAAATTATTGAAAATAAATTTTTGTTTTAAGTTCGAATGTTTTACGCAGAAAAAATCTGTTAAATGAACAGAAGTCATTTGTTAAAATAGGGACACATGATTTTGATAACATCAGAAGGTATTATTTCTGTTATATTTACAGAAATTTCTGCAAACATAAGAGAAAAACTCTGCTGTCCCTATTTTAACCGATGAATTTTGTTAATTTAATAGATTTTTTCTCCGTGAGCATAAAATTTAGTGAATATACATTTATCTTAACGAAATATTTCTCATTGAAAGAAATCTACCTTTGGAACATTTCCTTTATCGAAATGAATTAAGTAAAATATTTTTCAATTGTAAGAAATAGATAAGAAGTAAAGATTTGGGAAGTAAAGACTTCTAAAATTCAGCATGAAAAAAATATAAGAAAAAAATATTATCAAGATTTTTAAAAATATTCTAGACTGTTCTAGAATCTTCTAGATTCTTCTATAACATTCTATAACATTATAGAACATCTGGTCTCTTCTAGAATTATTCAGAATCTTTTAAGATCCTTTAAAATCTTAAAATATTTTCCAAAATTATTAAGCTTCTTTCTTTACAATATATTCCAGACTATTCCAAAATCTTTTAGAATCCTGTGGATTCTTCGATTACAATCCAGAATAATCTAGATATATCCATAATCTTCCAGATTCTTTCAGATTTTTCTAAAATCCTTTAAAATCATAAAATATACCACAAAATTATTAAGATTCTTCAAAATATAATCTAGTCTATTCCTGAATCTTCTAGATTCAGTTACAACATTCTAGAATCATGTAGACTCCTTCAAAATTTTCTAAAATCATTTAAAATTTAACGAAAATTCCTAATATTATCAAGATTCTTCAAAATATGATCTAGACTGTTCTAGAATCTTAAAGAATAATCTGGATTCTTCTACAAGATTTAAAAATTAAATAGACTCTTTCAGAATCTTCTAAAATCATTTAAATTTTTAAATGTTCAGCAAAATTATTAAGTTTCTTCAAAATATAATCTAGACTGCTCATGAATCTTCTAGATTCTTCTATAACTTTCTAGAATCAAATAACACCAAATGACTCTTCTAAATAAATGGACTCCTTCAGAATCTTCTAAAATCCTTTAAAATTAAAAAAAATTCCCAAAATTATTCAAATTCTTCGAAATATCCTAGACTGTTCCAGAATCTTTTGAATTCTTCAATAACATTCTAGAATCATGCAAAATGTTCAAGAATCTTCTAAAATTTTCTAAAATCCTTTAAAATCTTCTAAAATCGTTTAAATGTTTACATATTTGAATCCATTTATTTTTTTTAAACGACTAAGAACCGTACATAATCGAAAAAAGGGTTTTCTAATATGAGAAAGACGAAGATAATAAAAAAGTTGACTTTTTAAAAACTTTTTCTCCCTCTTTTTTCGTTGAGTACCTTCTAGAACCCTGTAGATTCTTCTATAAAAATCTAGAATAATCTAGATATTTCCATAATCATCCAGACTCTTTCAGAATTTTCTAAAATCCTTTAAACTCTCAAAGTATACCAAAAAATTATTAAAATTGTTCAAAATATAATCTAGTCTATTCCTGAATCTTCTAGATTCAGTTACAACATTCTAGAATCATGTAAATTCCTTCAGAATCTTGTAAAATCCTTTAAAATCTTAAAATATTCTCCAAAATTATTAAGTTTCTTCAAAATATAATCTAGACTGCTCCTGAATCTTCTAGATTATTCTATAACATTCTAGAATCAAATGACTCCAAATGACTCCAAGTGACTCCTCCAATTAAATGGACTCCTTCAGAATCTTCTAAAATCCTTTAAAATTAAAAAAAAATCCCCAAAATTATTTAAATTCTTCTAAATATCCTAGACTATTCCAGAATCTTCTGGATTCTTCAATAATATTCTAGAATCATGCAAAACCTTCAAGAATCCTCTAAAATTGTCTAAAATCCTTTTAAATCTTCTAAAATCGTTTAAATGTTTACATATTTGAATCCAATTATTTTTTTAAACGACTAAGAACCGTTCATGATCGAAAAATGGGTTTCCTAATATGAGAAAGACGAAGATAATAAAGAAGTTGACTTTTTTTCATCTTTTTCTCCCTCTTTTTTCGTTGAGTATCTTCTAGAATCCTGTCGATTTTTCTATAACAATCTAGAATAATCTAGATATTTCCATAATCTTCCAGACTCTTTCAGAATTTTCTAAAATCCTTTAAACACTCAAAGTATACCTCAAAATTATTAAGATTCTTCAAAATATAATCGAGTCTATTCCTGAATCTTCTAGATTCAGTTACAACATTCTAGAATCATGTAGACTCCTTCAGAATCTTTTAAAATCCTTCAAAATTTAAAGAAAATTCTTAATATTATTAAGATTCTTCAAAATATGTTCTAAACTGTTCTATAATCTTAAAAAATATTCTGGATCCTTCTATAAAATTATAAAATTATATACTTTTTCAGAATCTTCTAAAACCCTTTAAAACCTTAAAATATTCCCCAAATTTATTAACTTTCTTCAAAATATAATCTAGACTGCTCCTCAATCTTCTAAAATCCTTTAAAAGTAAAAAAAAATCCATGAAATCATTCAAATTCTTCTAAATATCCTAGACTGTTCCAGAATTTTCTGGATACTTCAATAACATTCTAGAATCATCAAAAATTTTCAAGAATCTTCTTCTTTATTTGTTTATACTCTCTCCCTTTTACGGGTTTGAGAGTCTTTACATAACCATTACATATATTCTTACAAAC